>WSYH01018941.1:0-10635 GCA_036426205.1 Ascaphus truei
ATGTTTTGAATTGCTGTGCACTTAAAATGTTTCTACATTGTACAGTACAGCTAAACCCTGTTATAGCGCGGTCCTCGGGGGGCCCCCTGATCCGACCGCGCTAGAACCGGGGTCGCGCTAATTTAAAAAAAAAATGGCCGCCGTGCGCCTGATCGGGAGGGAGTAAGGAGGGAAGGAAGAGGTGGCCGGAAGCCCTACACGTCCCCCAGCAACAGCCCTCCGAGTCCAGCCGCAACCTGCTCCTTACCTCCCACCACCGGCATCCATCCCCCTCCACCGGCATCCACTTCCTCCCCCCCAGAGGCCCCCACACCTACCGGCCCTCCGCGGCATAATCAGTTTTGGGCCTAGCTCCTGCTCCTCACTCACCCCCCTACAGGCATCCACACCACCCCCCCTCCTCCCGACACCTCCCGACACCCCCCCCTCCTCCCGACACCCCCCTCCTCCCGACACCCCCCCTCCTGATGCAAGCTCCGCTCCAATCTCAGCAGCCGACACCATAGGTAGGGAGGAGGAATGGGAGGTGTGGTGTGCTGTGCAGTTTAGTGTGCTGTGAGAGTGTGTTGTGAGTGCTGTGTGCTGTGAGAGTGTGCAGTGAGTGCTGGGAGTGTGTTCTGTGAGCAGTGTGCAGTGAGTGCTGGGAGTGTGCTGTGTGCAGTGAGTGTGTGCAGTGAGGGTGTGTGCTGTGAGCAGTGTGCAGTGAGTGCTGGGAGTGTGCAGTGTGCAGTGAGTGTGTGCAGTGAGAGTGTGTGCTGTGATCAGTGTGCAGTGAGGGTGTGTGCTGTGAGCAGTGAGAGTGTGTGCTGTGATCAGTGTGCAGTGAGGGTGTGTGCTGTGATCAGTGAGGGTGTGTGCTGTGTGCAGTGTGTGCTGTGAGCAGTGTGCAGTGAGTGCTGGGAGTGTGCAGTGAGAGTGTGCAGTGTGTGCGGTGAGCAGTGTGCAGTGAGTGCTGGAAGTGTGTGCTGGGAGTGTGTGCAGTGAGCAGTGTGTGTGCAGTGAGAGTGTGTGCAGTGTGCTGGGAGTGTGTGCAGTGTGCAGTGAGAGTGTGTGCAGTGTGCAGTGTGCAGTGTGCAGTGTGCAGTGAGAGTGTGTGCTGTGAGCAGTGTGCTGGGAGTGTGTGCAGTGAGGGTGTGTGCTGTGTGCAGTGTGTGCTGAGAGTGTGTGCTGGGACTGTGCAGTGTGCGGTGAGTGCTGGAAGTGTGTGCTGGGAGTGTGTGCAGTGAGCAGTGTGTGTGCAGTGAGAGTGTGTGCAGTGTGCTGGGAGTGTGTGCAGTGTGCAGTGAGAGTGTGTGCAGTGAGCAGTGTGCAGTGAGAGTGTGTGCAGTGTGGCAGTGGCAGTGGCATTGTGCAAAAAAAGTAAAAAAAAATTTTTTAAATTTTTTTTTAAACAGGAGCCACATTATAACCGATTTTGCGCTATAACGGGGTTCAGCTGTATTTGTAAATAAATGTTTTTGTACTTACTCCACCAATAAAAGAACATGTTGATTTGTTTTACATTGTTCCATTGGCTCCTTTTCTTCCTGTAACAAAATACAGTGTTTCTAGAATGTCGAGGCATACTGCACTGTATACTGTAGGCATGCTCAGTATAAGAGTATTAAAAAAATAGAAGACACGTACTGTACTGTATGTACTTGCACTGTATACTGTAGAAGACACATAATGTATATACAGTACTGTGTAACATGTAGAATAAATGCATAGTTTTTATTTTTTCGGGTTTATTACACAGTATACTGTATATAAAAAGTATTGTATACTGTACGTCTGGAAAACATCAGCATACTGTTTCAGGTACAGTATTCTATCATAATCAATAACAACGGCCACTAAACTGTAGACTCCGGTACGTGGGTTTTTAAATCCGATTCAGCAATGTGCAGGCATTGTTACACAAAGCGATATTATCCATCGAAATCCCTCCATTAGCCGTTTTTCTTTTCTGAGGAAAAAGAAAAGTTTTACTGTAATGGTCAGCCACCTAAAGAAGTGCCCAGCCAGTCCCACCAATAATTTTCTCGGGGGGCGTCTCCTGTTCACATGTGCATGCGCCTACCGTCGATGTAATGACACGCATATGCGTTTCAAGAAGATTCCAATGCACATGCGCCTAGCGTTCCACCAATTGTTCAGTATCTGCAGTACAGTACTGTAGAAGCCGCTCAGCCAATAATATTGCTTACAGGAGAATCGCTTGACTTTTGAATCGCACCGATATTGATACTGTATTGTCAAAATAAAAAAAAACACAGAAAATAATAAGGCAACAATACTCGCCATAGAATTTCCCATTCAGCTGGCGCCGGCGCCGGTCCACTGCCAGTCCAGTGTTCTTGATCATCCACGTCGATAGTTTGCAGCGGGACTAGTCCACCTCTAGTCAGCTGATGAGGCTGGAAATTGCTTAGGTACATGCAAGCTTGATCGAAACTGCACGTGAAATCCGGCTCAGGCTTTCTGGATAGACAGCAAGGGTTGTCACTGACGGTGGGATCGTTATTGGAAGCCGGTGCTGCAGCGACTGTCGTTTCTTAGTTGGTTTTAACACGACCCTTCGCCTTTTGCCGTCTGCATGATCATAGATACAGGAAAAAGCCGGTGATACACACCAATACCCTCCAACAAATTGTGGCTCAAAACAATAAAAACAGGGATAGCTACATAACCTTTTCCTTATTGCACGCTTCCACGTATGAGGAGCTTGCGAAAATTTGTAAAAGTCATAGTTTTCGATAAAATACTGATAAATTTGAACAACTGTTGCCATCTTATCATCTGTTGCATTAATCGCGGCCCATATCAAATACGCGTAACTTCTGTCGGGTTTTTGGAAAACGTGCTGCACTTGAACACTCATGGCGGGCGGCGGGTCTCTGGAGAATACTGTAACCGAAACTGGTCTTTGTCTTTCTTTACTATGAAAAGCCTAAATTGATACAATTTTGCAACCTCTTCCTTCAGTCTCAAGGCCAAGTTACAATAGCACACTGTGGTATCTTTTTTAAACGAAACACCTGCAAGTCGACACATTACTGAAGCGCATGCGCATTACAATTCATGAATATCTGCCATCTGGCGGACACGCGAAGAATTGCAACCTATTAAATCCGAACCATTCTCAATAAACGCATCAACAGCGCATGATCCGTGGCTGAGAACGCAAAATGAATGTGGCATGCTCCAGGTGAAGTGCGTCGCATTCCAGGAAAAAGCCAGGGAAAAAACGGCGATGTGTTAGAATCAGATGAGCCGCAGCAGTATAAATAATAACACATTTCTCAGTAGGAGATGAACATAATGAAATTAATATAATATCAACGGTTTATTCAAATGAATTTAATGAAATGAACACAATGTACAAACAATGATTTATTCAAAGTTATCTACTTCCTCGGTGTGTTAAGCAACGATATTCCAAATGTCATTTAGCATCTTCATTTATTAGTATTTTTTATAGATTTATTTATACGTACTTGAAGGTTTTTAACAAGAATGTCTTTTTTTCATGCTATCAATTGCAGTTTGTAGTATAATCCACCATGAATGTTTCCTGATTTTTAAATGTCCTTTGTATCCTTTGATCAGCGGATTGCCGGCTCGGGACGTGGTGCCCATCATCAGCAGTGACTTGTTTCATCGGTGCATCTTTCGGGTGATAGATTGAGCGGCCCCTTCCACCCGGTTGAGCTATTTATGAGTCGTCTGATCCCTTGTTTGTTGTACTCTTTGATAAAGCGTTTCTAACAGCGTGAAGCACGTTAGAGACTTTACTTTCATTGATGCATCAAATGCCCATTAAATGTACAATTTTAGCATCTGCTTCCAGCCCTACATTTTTACTGCTGTGCTCTGCAATACTGCAGAATGCCTAGTCCTGTAAATGAGAAACATTCACTCACAATTGCAAAATGTGAGAATTTTAGGACAAACCAATTGTGAAAAGGGCAAACCTTGCCAAAAAAATACCTAAGTACCAAAATCCCTTTCACTCATGTTAGTGAATATCTTCCTTTGTTGTTTGCAAGCAGCTATACAAATGTATTGAAAAACTTGCAGAACTGAAGAGGCACAAGATGGCACAACTCAAGTACTCTACAGCAGCGGTGTGCAAACTGGGTGCCGCGCCAGGGGGGGCGCAGTTACAGAGGCCCGCGCTAAGAGCACGAGGCCTCTGTAAATGTACTTACCAGTTCTTGTCCATGCGTCTCCATGGAAACGCAGCGGGTCACATGACACTCCTTTAAAGGTAAGGGGGGGGGCTAGATCGTGAGAGCGCCCAGTGCGTGAAACGCGTCAGAGGATCTGTCAGGATTTTTTATCTATGTTTTTTTAATTAATAAAACTTTTATAGTGGTTCTTGGTTCTACCTGATTCTTTGTGAAGTTGTGCTCCGGCTTACTCTCCCTTTTTTTTTTTTCCCTACTTGCTGTGCCTATGTCTGGATGCACACGGAGCTGGAGGTCGCACGATCACTTTTATTCATTCCCTATCTCTGCCTGATGCCTAGAGAGTAAGGAGGTGACGTACGAGCAAGGCGACGCATGCACAGCTGCTTCATCCGGGGCTCCAGTCATCGCGAGACGGCGGACGCAGACAGAGCAGGAACCGGAGCAGATAGACCATCAGGAGGATCCCAGAGGAGGATTTCGACTCTACAGGTCTCCCTCCCATGACTCTCGATGCAGACTGACGCTACGGAGCTGGCTCAGCGTTAATTTACCTTCTCCCCACAGTTGGTGCTCTGACCCGACTCTACAAACTGTGAGTTATGCACATTCAGAGTGTGCTGTTCCATTCAAGTCAGGTGTCCTGTTCATATTGACATTGTTATCACAAACATATTCAAGGGGAGAGGTAAAAGCATTAGCACTTCATTGTGTCGTTATTCATTAAGCAATGTATACTACAGCAACAAAGTTTACCTCATATGTTTTCTATTGAGCACCAAATTGCCCTTGCACTCCCAGTTATCAATTATCCCTTAGATCGTGAGAAGAGCAGGCAGGGGGGGGGGCGCGCAGCGCAGCGCAGGACGTTTGCGCACCCCTGGACTACAGTACATGCTGTGTGAGGAAAGGATATTGCTGCAGTGCCAAAGTTGCAATTATACTGGAGCAGACAAGAAGCCGATCTGAGAAAATTCCCAATGGCTGCCACGTAATACTTCCTGGAAATAATGTACAGCATGTTTGTCCAAAACAGAAAACTGCCAAGGATTTTGACACTTAAGGAAGTGATCACAATGATATATAGACAATGGGTAAAAGCATGCACTGATTGGGACAGTTTCTGTGGTGTTACTTATTCTTGAAATGTGCTGCTATGTCTGCTTCATTCCAATCCATTTACTCTACAGGGGTGGAAATTCAATAGAAATCCATACTTGAAACCACAGGGCGTCTTTACCTAGAGCCAGGTTGTAGCTGAGAGAGAATACATTTACGCTATTTGAAATAACATTATCACATCATAACTGTGAGAACAGTCTTCCAATTTCTAGTTTAGCGCAAGCTTAGGATCTTCACTCTATACGATAATTTTAAAGGGGTAGTTCCACATAGTGGGCAAAAAAAGTTTGTCACAACCCATCACTGAAATTCTCTTCCGTAGAGAGATGCAATCACCCGTACAAATAAAATGTTACTCGCTTCCTCTGAAATATGAATGAGTTTCTATTTTCTTCCGGGCCTGTTTAATTCTAAATACACAAAAGAAAGTGTCGAATTTGGCTCCGTCAAAAAGGAGTTCACCTCTATTATGCAGGAATTACCAAAGTCTCCTATTGTAGATGGGGGCATCGCCGTCTGGACAATCATTCCAACGAAGATGTGGGGCTCCAAAGTGGTTCCTGATGTCTTAAATCCCAAATGGCATGTTGCTGAAATTTCGTACAAACACCACACTAAGCCAAACAAGTGAAAAACAAATCTTATCCTATATGATAGGTAACTATTGAGATTTTTTTTAACCTCCTATTTAAAGATGTATGTCATTTAGAACCTATCTAGCAAAGTAATTAAAATGATGTGGTTGATTAGCAAAAATAGTGATGATTAAGAAAACACTGTGATTAAATATTTGTGCCAATCAGCAACAAGGGGCACGTGTTTATGAATCATGGTTTGCCTCTGTTATGATCTAATAATATCTCATGAAAAAAAGAGAGAAGTGGTGGGTACTAATACTGAAAACGTTTCAGAATTAACCTTCGTCAGGTGCGAAAACAGATGCTTTCTGCACCCGATAAAGGTTAAATTCAAAACGTTGTGAGTCTGTCTTTGTATACATCCCTCTGAATCATATAATTATTTATTAGTGAGCATACCTTTTCCCTTTACATTTGTCTGAGTGCTACAGGTTGTTGTTTGTATGTAATAATATCTCATTCCAACTGCAAAATGTTTTTTTTTTCCTTACAGTTTGACTTTATTTGTCAAGTATGCTGTAGCTAATTTTAATGAATACCAGCTTCTCAAATTTATTGTCAGTCATTAACTCTGATGGACATTTATAATGCTACTACAGTAGCTGTGATAAATATTCTTTCAGAGTAGACACTGGCGGGTGGACAGTTTAAATTAACCATAGCCAGTCTGTATAAAATGCTCCAGATATTTCTTTGTTTCATATCAGGTGGTTGTTTCTGATGTAAATGTCTCTATTATCATAGAAATAATCTTCCACAATTCTAGCAACGGAGTAGGTTTCAGTCCTAGCAGCAGGATATTTCGACATGTCCTTTATATTCTGTATCCATTCCATCAGTGTTTTTATTTCAGTTGTTTTTTTTCTCTCGCTTGTTGCTGATTGGCAGCAATTGTGTTTTTGGAAGTATTACTACTAACAGCTGGATACACAGCAACTTCCGCAGGACAAGCAGGTACAGTATGAAATTTGATATTTGAGTTGACACCTAGGCAATAAGGACATGTTTGCCTGGTGTAAGAAGAAAAAAAAGGCAGGTTTGACTCAAATTGTGGATCAAGCATGGTTGCCAAAATGTAGTGATCACATTTAAAGGTAATGGAAACCCAAAACTATATTTGCATATATACAGATATAACTGACATTATTACTCCTGTGAACACAATGCGATGCCTTAATGCTAACAAGCCCATGGAGCCTACCTACCTCAAGATTATATACCTTCAGATAAGCACCTTTCAGACATTCAGCTTGACTGCAAGTTTCTTGTTTTGTTATTATTCAGTGGAATTTGTTATTAAAGAGTGGCATTATTTATATGGCGTTCTCCTATGTGCTTCTATTTAAATTTGTGTGTGTGTGTATATATGTGTATATGTATATATGTATATACTGTATATATATATAAACAAGAGAACAGAGAACGCACGTCCCATAGTGTAAAAAAGTAAATTTAATGTTAAAAAGAGAACAGGGGGATTAAGGACACTCACAAAAGTATTAGAAAATCAAGCAGTTTGTGATCTAATCACCACCAACAGGGTAACATCGTCCTTGATCACACCAACGGATCGATATCCTATCCGGTTCACTTTCAGCAGCTCCTGATGGACAAAAAGCTGTGTCTCTGCTTGCAGTGCGATTTCCAAGTATACCAGCCTCCAGTCAGCTCCATGCGCTCTTCAGCCGTAAAGTGAGCACTTGCGTGATGACGTAATGCGTTTCGTTATATATAATCTCACAGAAAGAAATCAGAGCTAGGACTAACACAAATGAAATATTATAAGTGAGTAAATGGGTGACTAATAAATGTACTGACCCAGGTGAAATGAGCTAGCAGGATGCAGCCCTAATGAGGATATGCCTATCCTGATTGAATGGAAGAAAGAAAAAAGGCACAATCCTGTATAGCAATAAAAAACAGGAACATTTATTAATTAAGCAAGGAAGGCTAGGTGACTGAACAGATTAAAACAAACACAATGTTGCCAATAGACACAATAAACACAATATATGACAATAAAAATCAAGAGTACTCTTATTTATTGGACATTTTTTGGTCACATTTCCCTTCTTTTTTTATTTTCAAGAGTACTCTTGTTTTTTATTGTCATATGTTGTGTTTATTGTGTCTATTGGCATTGTGTTTGTTTTAATCTGTTCAGTCACCTAGCCTTCCTTAATTAATTAATTTTCCCGTTTTTTATTGCTATACAGGATTGCGCCTTTTTTCTTTCGTGTGTGTGTTCGTGTGTTCGTGTGTGTACAGTTAGGTCCAGAAATAATTGGACACAAATACAAGTTTTGTTATTTCGTCTGTGTACCAAAATAAATTCAAGTTACAGTTAAATAATAAATATGGGTTTAAAGTGCAGTTTATCAGCTTTAATTTGAGGGTATTCACATCCAACTTGGAGGAAGGGTTTAGGAATTACATGTCTTTAATATTTAGCCCCCTCTTTTTCAAGGGACCAAAAGTAATTGGACAATTGATTCAAAAGCTGTTTCATGGACAGGTGTGGGCTATTCCTTCATTATTTCATCATAAATTAAGCAGGTAAAAGGTCTGGAGTTGATTCTAGGTGAGGCATTCGCATTTGGAAGCTGTTGATGTAAACCACAACATGCGGTCAAAGGAGCTCTCGATGCAAGTGAAACAGGGCATCCTTAGACTGCAAAAAAAAAAAATCCATTAGAGAGATAGCATGAACATTAGGAGTTGCCAAATCAACAGTTTGGTACATTCTGAGAAAAAAAGAACGCACTGGTGAGCTCTGCAACACAAAAAAGCCTGGACGTCCATGGAAGACAACATTGGTGGATGATCGTAGGATCCTTTCCATGGTAAAGAAAAACCCCTCCAAAGCATCCAGCCAAGTGAAGAACACTCCAGGGGGTAGGCATATCATTATCTAAGTCTACCATAAAGAGAAGACTTCACGAGAGCAAATACAGAGGGTTCACCACAAGGTGCAAACCATTCATAAGCCTCAAGAATAGAAAGGCCAGATTAGACTTTGCCAAACAATATCTAAAAAAGCCAGCCCAGTTCTGGAACAGCATTCTTTGGACAGATGAAACTAAGATCAACCTGTACCAGAATGATGGGAAGAAAAAAAGTATGGAGAAGGCTTGGAACGGCTCATGATCCGAAGCATACCACATCATCGGTAAAACACGGTGGAGGCAGTGTGATGGCATGGGCATGCATGGCTTACAATGGAACTGGGTCACTCACTACTGTTTATTGATGATGTGACAGAAGACAGAAGAAGCAGGTTGAATTCTGAAGTGTAAAGGGATATATTGAGGTAAAGATAAGATGACAGGCGGTCACTGCGAATTGGAGCTCAGCCAAAATAGATGTAGTAAAATCAGCTTTATTGAATCCACATGCTGCACATCACACAAAGAAAAACACTCTGATGCGTTTCGTCCCGAGATGGGACCTTATCAAAGAGTAAGAAACTCAGATCACACAGACCCCTTAAGTAGGTAGTGTATCATTCCTATTGGATTAATTAAAGCAGAACCCTGCTACTGGCAATCAGACTAATCAACTGATTGCAAGCAACTGAGTCAAACTAATCCACCAAGACAGTCTGTGTGAAACAAAACGAAACAGAATTTAAAACAAAATAAGAACACATATATATACAAAAACAAAAACACAAATTAATGAAAAATAAAAAATATATATTAAAAACATGAAAATATGTAATATGGAGCATGAAAAGTAAAATAATTAGAAAAACACACATGGAATTAGAATCTGGAGATGGTACACAATGAATAATACCACTGAATAACTAATAATGATAACTAAAGAAAAATGTAACATATAATAATAGATTTAAAGTGTATGAAAAAATTACATATGAAAAAATTGAAATATAAAATATATGGAGATATACGATGTTACCAGGACAGCTAACCATAATGATGAAATATATTATGTTAAGGATAGTAAATCACATATACAAAGAAAAACAATATATATGATATAAAATGTAAAAGAGTTATAATGTATTGGAATACACTCTCAAGACTCTCCCAGAACCACCGGCCTAGAGGAAATGTTTCAACTCCCAGTCAAAATTCATGCCATGTGGGTTGAGAGTATTGAGAGTGTACATCCAATACATCTCTTGTTTGTTAAGAATTTTTTCCCTATTGCCCCCCTTCAGGAGGCAAGGTATGTGTTCTATGGCAGAAAATGAAAAAAATACCAATGCCCCCATTTGGACACTGAGAGAAGTGTCTGGCCACAGGGTGAAACAAATCTCCCTTTCTGATTAAACGTACATGTTCCGCTATTCTTGTTTTCAGCGGTCTCGTTGTACGACCCACATATCTATGTCCACAATTACAATAAAGAACATATATTAAAAAGCTAATTTTTTTAACTTGCACATTGTGAGTGTTTTTAATCCCCCCACCCATCCTTCCCTACATTAAATGTTACAGTATCACACTATGGGGCGTGCGCTCTCTGTAGATGTGTGTGTGTGTGTGTGTGTGTGTGTAGATGTGTGTGTGTGTAGATGTGTGTGTGTGTGTGTGTGTGTGTGTGTATAGATGTGTGTGTATAGATGTGTGTGTGTAGATGTGTGTGTGTGTGTGTGTGTGTAGATGTGTGTGTGTGTGTGTGTGTGTAGATGTGTGTGTGTGTAGATGTGTGTGTGTGTGTGTGTGTGTGTGTGT
>WSYH01018942.1:0-10634 GCA_036426205.1 Ascaphus truei
GTATTAATAAAGAAATGTTTTTACTTACACAAGACCTGCACAACTCCAGTCCTCGAGGGCTGCAAACAGGCCCGGTTTTCAGGATAGCCTGTTTGCGACCCTCGAGGACTGGAGTTGTGCAGGCCTGACTTATTGTACTGTACACCATCCTACTGTAAATATTTTGACTTTCTGTACTTTAATAAAGGAGATGTTGCGTGTTTTAAATTTTATTAATAAATATTTTTTTTTACTAACACCATACTGTTGTTGCTGTACACTTTTTGTACTTACTCCACCAATAAAAGAAAATGTTGATTTGTTTTAAATTGTTCCATTGTCTCCTTTTATATTGTAACAAAATACAGTGTTTCTAGAACATACAGTACAGTACTGTCCATGCATACTGTACCATATACTGTAGGCATGCTCAGTACTGTACATCACAAGAGTATTAAAACAATACATGCTGTACGGGTAGTAGAATACACATATGTACTGGAATGTACTAGAGGCGCAGGGGTATGCGTCCCCCCTCTTTTTAATCATGCTTCATTAAAGGATTTGTTATACAGCACAGTCCAGCTTCAGCAACTTTTTTCTTCTGCCTCGTGGTGCCCGCTGAATTGCCTCTCCTCACTGGAACAGGTACACTTCTTCTGCTTGTTACATCAGCCTGGAGCACACAGAGCCGGTGGTTTCACATATACGTGAGTACTATTGCTGCCCCATGAGAGCTGCCCCAGGCATATAGGATAATTCAGTTCAGAGAGACTGGAGAGGTCAGGGGGGGGGGCATTACTCACTGCAGCACTTTTCATCTGTGGACACTTTTGGATCAGTGCCTCACTGTCTATGTAGACTATAATTATTTATCCATTGAGGGTTTCCTTTGTGTCCTGACACATCAGTGTCCGTTGCATGTTTTGCAACATTATACTGTGGTAGTGACTTGCGCTGTATACAACCCAGTCTCCCTTAGGCTTGCATGCCTTATAGGTAGTATCGCTACATCTTGGTTAATGCTATTGCCCTCTGCTTTACACCTTATTATGTTCCTAGGAGGTTATCAGCAGCAACTTTACATACTTAGCCCTGCTGTACTGCATGTCCTGTTTACTTGGTGGTAATAATACCCCTCCATTTTACAATTTTTTTCTAGATATTTTAATGGTACATTAATAAAATCATTTATACATTACATTGTATACCCGTGTGCTCTTTAAGGGAATCTCTTCTGTTGTTTCCATTTACTTATCCTGAGCACGCTAGAACTCGTTTACCGAAGCAAGATTTCATTCAAGCTTTTGGGTACCTTTCTCATTATCTTGGGGCTTGAGCCTCACTTACATATCTGGAGGAGGATTTATTTGCTCAGCTCATTATTCAATTACCAGCCAAACAATTACTGACATTAAGAAATGAATTATCTCTGCCAACGGCACATAATTTAAGGTGCCATCCACTGCATTATACAACACCCGCTCCTCAATCCTTCGTACAATTACTTTACCAATGTATGTAACAAGTCTAAAATACAGCACTGAAGTCTATGGGGTATATTCAACCGCTCAATACTAAACACGTATATACAGAAGACTTTATGCCTACAGCTTTTATCAGTAAAGTCTATGTGGTGGTAACACTGCATACAAGTCAAACCTAAGGCTCTTATTCAGTATCTGTGAAGCTGCTCTTAACAAGCCCATGAATTCATTGAATACATTAACTGAGATGCTTCCCTGACACGAGAAGCAGCTCACAAGAAATTGAATTCAATCCAAATCATAGATGCTTCATCTTTATTTGTTTCCATTGTTCTAATTCACATAGGGAATCCTGTTTACTGGATTGATTATATTGACTCGGAGCAAACAAGATGATAAAGGATTTAGGAGGATATGTGACTGTATGTAGTGTCGCAAATGGAGCATTGCTCCAGGCCGGTGCTAATTGCACCATTGTTTACTACATGACCGAGTCAGTAAATGACGGTGATTGCTCCATGTTGTGCAGCAATTTGTTACTTGAGCATTTGGGAAGGGGTTTAGGAGCAGTAGAGCGAAGAAAGTGAGAGCAATAATAATAAAAATGCACGAAAGTTTTACTTACAGTCTGTATAACTGTGCATTTTTCCTCTATGCACTAAATAAATCCATATAGATAAACACCAATTCCCATAGCTCAAACTCCTACAATCCACCCACATCATGAATAGGTCCTAGCACTAAAACTTGAACCTTCCTGTTACCTATGTATGAGGGAGGAAGGAACTGCAATGAGTCCTGTCCATTCAGCAAGTTGCTAGAACCTCCCAAGTTAAAAAGGTGGGAGGGGCGAGCTCTCATACAGAGGTAACAGAAGGTTCACGTTTTAGTGTTAGGACATGCATTTTGGAAGGAAGGGCACCCGCGTCTTCTGTTATATACAATTGCACGCCATAGTCACTCATTTTGGCATAAATAAATTCATGATGTGGTGGATGTAGGAGTTTGAGCTATCTGGGAATATGTGGGTTTTATCTATTTCTGACTGTAACCAGTCTATGGAGGTTAGGGTAGCACCTCCCCCCAGAGCTCGTCCTTCCCACCTTTTTAACTGGGAGGTTCTGGCAACTTGCTGAATGGACAGGACTCACTGCCGTTCTTCCCCTCATACAGAGGTAACAGGAAGGGTTCACAGTTTTAGTGTAGGACCACCTGCATTTTGGTTACATTGACATTGGTATGCTTTACGACGCTTTGGCCAACGGTTAACTAAAAAACAAGTAATTACTATTATTATTCAAGTATTTAAAATTATACTCATACCATATTGTTTTGTCAATTTGATGTAGCATTGGCACCCGTGTCTTCTAATCCATATAGTTAGGGAGGGTGTTATCTCTGTCCCAAGTGATCTGCGTCAAATGTACAGTAAGAAGCAGATTGAAAGATTCAAAAATTTATTCTGACTCCTGCACACTGTGGCCATGGCAGAGAGGCAGGTAGTTATCTCCCTCCCGTAGGTGAACACACAGTCCTTCTTTCTTTGTTCTTTATTGTAAAAAGGGACAATAACAAAGAGGGACTGGGATAGGTGGGCAAAAAGGGGGGAGAGGTAAATTATGTATAATTTAAACCAGGAGACGGAGAACAACTGCTCCCGAAGGCTGCTGGTTCCAAAGGAAGCATGCTTTCCTTCCAAGCAGGAACAAGCAAAGGACTATCCAACTAACAGGGGATAGCAAGGAGGAAATCCAAACAATATCACATTGAGCAGAGGGGGGTTGCCAAGGAACCAGGCAGGGAGGCAATGTGACGCACATTGTAACAAACTTAGACTGAGGAGTGCTAGCAGCCTCAGACCAGAGAAAGATTACAAGCTGGTTCCAGGACACATCATGCTACTATACATGCAAACTGAAGCATATGCTCTGTATTACAGAACAGTGCACTACATTTGATACATAGTAAAAGTTCTCTACATGAAAAGACCAATTAGGCACTAGTACAGGATGAGAGAACACGTACTGTAGGTGAATGCATTACAACAACCTTAAAAGTCAGGTGTTACATTGTTTTATAAATATTTTCACGATAGTTTTAGCATACTGAATACACTTTTTTGGTCTTATTCATGCTATATCACCAGTCATAAGGATGTTCAAATAGACATCACGGCAATAAAAAAAAAAACAGAATTGTTTCTTACGATAAAGTTTTTTTGTAGTCACCACATGACATGGCGACACCATAGACCAACGGTGCGCAAAGTGGGGGGCGCTGGACTTCTCTGGAACCTTTAAATTAAATGCCAGGGGGATAGCGTGAGGCCTCTGCAACTCTAACACTTACCTTCACTCTGCCGGCGTATCTAGTGCCCATGGCAATGCGGCGTCAAAGTGATGCACGGGGTCATGTGACATGATGTCACACGCGTTAGATGACGGCGCGGGTCACATGATGTGACATCACATGACCCCGCACGTGAGGTAAGGAGGGGGGGTGCAGAACGCAGGTGGCGGCTGGAGGGGCTAAGCAAAAAGGTTTGCGCACCCCTGCCAAACACTATTCCCAGCGGGAGATGTAGATGTAGCAGCCGTTATAGCTCTCCCTGCGCTCGTTCAGTGGGACACAAAGTGTGGCCAGTGGGAGCAGACACCATGTCAAGACATTAGCGGCACACAAAAGGGGTGGTGGCATCAGCTGGCATGTGCAAGTGGTTGCAATGACGCCGACTCATCTGTGGGACAAAGTAGCTCACTACGGTTACTTAAGTGTACCTTTGTCCTCTATTCATCAGTTATATGTCTTGCCAAGTCTTTTATGCATAGAGAGAGAAAAAGAAACCCAAAACAAACATCTCCAATGAAAGTGCATACCACAGGGACATCCCAACAGTTCTCAGAAGGACAGGGGGGACTTTCCTCCAAAAAGTGGCATCTTCTAAAGCCGTAAGTCCATTAAGTGCTGGCAAATGTACAGTGGCGTCGCTTTATCCTAATGCGGCCGTAGCGGCGCAACTCTGATAACCACGGGCATGATGCAGTATATATTTATTTTTTTCGGAATATGTTCCGGTATTTAGCCTCGTAATATTAGCATATACTTAGCGCTGTTGCAATACTGCAATAAAAACGCTAAAACTCATGTGGCGTTCGGAGCTGTTTGTCTTCAAAGTTCTAATACTGTAGCAGTTCACCCACTACGTCCGTACACATGTGGAAAATAGCTGAAGCGCTCAATACAGGTATATTGATTCAAAATAAGCCAAACCACCAAACCGGGTACTAATAAATAATATGTACTAAGTGTAAGTATGGGTACTGTCCTCCTGAAGACAGGTGGTGTATGGTACAAGCCACTTACCATCAGTCTCATTGGCGGTTCCCCTGGAAAATATGCAATACTCACATCCTGGTAGGGTAGGTAGGCAGGCTGTGCAGCTACTAAATGCAATACCAGGGAAAAAGAGACCAAAAGCGCGCCAGCCAAACGGAGAAGGAAGGACCCAAAACGAAAGATAATTAAAAGGGCACTTAATGTGACAAAATGTGACGTTCGAAACGCGTTGATGGGTCTTTTGTCACATTAAAGTGGCCCTTTTAATATCTTTCGTTTGTGTCCTTCTGCTCCGTTTTGTGCGGTGCGCTTTTGGTCTCCTTTTTCCTGTCGTCAGTACAAACAGTCTGCGTGGTGTGTGCGTGCAAAGTAATTGTAAATTTGCATATTTATACATGCATGTATGTCTCATTTGAACATTGTTGAAAACGCTATGGCGTGTACGTAACAGTATCACATTTTGGCGTATATAGCGCTCTTTCCCTCGCTCGTCCCCCCACACACACACAGGGTAATGTACTGCACTGCAGTATTTCACTTCTTATCTACAGTACACACCTCTTCCCACGCCATTCCTTTGAATGGATGCTTTCTGGTTTCAATCCCATTTCCTGTCATCACATTCCTGCGTGTATAACGTTCATTTTGATTTACTGTATTCTTCTGTGTTATTATTGGGGGGAAAAGTTCAAGAGTGACCAAAAAAAAAAATAATTTTAATTTTCCAATTGTTGGCTTTGAGTCACCCTCTCTGTGTCTGCGTGTAATCCTCTTTAGGAAAGAGGCTGTAGTGTTGATTATTACTGCGCATAGCGTGAATTGCTTGCGAAGTTTTTAAAATTATTTTCTCAACATGAATGAACATGTTCCCGCCTCAACCATCCTTGACTTACGATGTCAATCGGTGCTTAGCTTTTTGACATTTGCATTTTGTGAATTTGATATGTAATCTGATTTTCACAGCACTGTGAAATGATATAAAACCTAATCTGGTTCATGTTTTGAGCTTAAATTACCAATTTTGTCATTCTTTTTTTTCTTTGGTGGGGGGGGGGGGGGATGTCAATATTATGATTATTATGAATGTAAGAAATATTTATTTTATTTTATCAGGAACAAAAAATACAATATACAAATAATTCATGAATAATACAAAAGCAGTACTTTATTCATTTCTTCTGTCAGTTGAATATGGAGGGCCGGTGGATAATCTGATGAATATAGCACATTTATAATAATATTAATTAATAATATATATATATATAAATATATAGAAATCATAGAACAGTTTTCCGTCTTTATCTTCCTCCTCCATATTCTGTGTAGTTCCTTGAGAGAGGGGGTTTTGTGTAAACTTCATGAGTGCACTTTAGATACACTTTACTGTACACACAGTTCTACAGACAAAATGTACACTATGATACCCCCCCTCCCCCTTTCCATCCTTTTTTCTCTGAAAAGACAAGAAAATAAAAATAGTGCATTCGTGCATATTATGGCATTGTGACTGTAAGCTACTCCATATTGGACTACAGTATGCATATACTGTCAAACTAGTCTATACTTGGAACTAACTGATACTGTCACTCTGTTAAATACGTTTGTAACCAGATACTAGTGCTGCTCCTCAGGAAGAAAAAATCTGTGCCATACTGACACTATATCTACATGTAACTGTCTTGTTTGACTGGTACTTACCACACAGTAGAGTACTATACCATCTAATACCTTCCTGATGCTTGCCCATTATGCTGGTCACCAATGGTCAACACAGTCTCACATATGGTCAATATATTTATTGCATCGTTCCACCGGTGAGTACATTGTTCCAAAACTCATTATGCTTGGCGCCAACTCATCCTTTTGGAGGGTTTTCACGACTTTCGAATATGGTCCTTCAGCTGATGCCAGACCATTTCGTAGGATTGAAGTCTGGCGATCTGTCATTGGAGGGGGGGAAAAAGGGAAAGTTAAAGAGATACAGATAAAAACAGTGGGAAAAAAATGAGACAACGCTTACCGCACTTCCTACGTTGGCGTCTTCACCCAGTTGATACCCGCGCTCAAAATATCGCTGGTTGACGCGATGTGCTTACGTATCGTTTTTCCTGGTAGAAACGTGTGACCATCTGGGAACTCACGTGCGATGTATTCCACAATCTCAGGCACAATTTGCTCTTGAAAAAAGCTTATTCATGATTCCTATAACAAGAAAAGAAAAGTGCTCACAAAACTGCACACTAGTACAGTACTGTCATGAGGCAAAGCGTGTGACTTATTTTACCTTCAAAGATACAATGCATCCTGGTCATGCCTAGAGATGGCACCCCACCATGCATCTTCACTGGGTGTTTTGGAGGCGGCTTCATAGATATGCAACTTTTTTTGTGGAATGCAAAGGTAACAATCTCTCCAGCGTACGTAGACTCGTCATGGACGATGCAATCCTGGAAAGTTCTCCACTGTCATCCATGCCTGGGCCTGGACCACTCTCTTGATCTTGTTAACGTCCCTTATCATAGGGTACCTCTGTAATGACAAGAATAATTTTATATGTACAGTACAGTTTTTCTTAAACACTTTAACCTTCTGTACTGTCCAGTACTAACCTCACACGTCCATATTTCCATCCAATTCTGCGTCTCATCTTCTTAATGCTGGCCTCGGATACAGTGAGATTGTGATTTTGCAGCAGAGTGATTTGACCCTTAGGCCTCTTCTCATCATTCTCTTCACTTATTTTGTCGACCAGAAGAGTTGTCTCTCTCCTACAGTGTACAGAAAAACAACAATCCAGTAAGTTACAGTGCAGTAGGCCCCAGTACAGCACATCATTTACAGTAACAATAATAGAGCAGCAATATAATAATATAGATAGATAACTATATCACACATCATTTTATAATTAAACAGAAATAACCATAATGTTAGATAGATCTATACTATAGTTACATATTAATTGCAGCAATATAAACAATATAGATAGATACTATATTACATAGTACTATAAATAAACAGAAATAACCATAATGTTAGATAGATCTATACTAATAGTTTATTTTAATGCAGCAATAAAACAATAATAGATGGATATATTATATTACATAGTAATATAAATAAACAAAATAACCATAATGTTTAGATAGATCTATACTATATAGTTTATATTTATATGCATAATATAAACATAAAAGATAGATATACTATATTATATAGTAATATAAATATACTTACGTGTTAGTTACCTGGTGTCCTCGTGCGTTGTTTGGTCTTTTCGGTGCATTGATGCACACGGTGGTTGATGGCACAACGAGGCCAGCAGCAGCTAACCAGGTTGGATACTGCATTCGTTGTCCGCTCTGTGTACATCTCCTTAATTTTCATGCTGAGTCCTTTGAAATCTTTTTAACAGCTTGCTGCGAGTAGAAAGAATACAAGCACAAGAATGTATAGCGATGTTTAGTCGATGTGTATTCAATGTGCAGGGAATCCACAAATGGATGGTGTATTATACGTTAATGACTCACATTAGAGTACGCCCAATTTAACACCTGTATTCGTCGCCCCATGCATAAAAGGGTTACACAATTTGCATATCCCACCACACGATGATCTGTATCTGAACTTTACCTTGTCCAGATACTGCATTGTGCCACTGCTTCCATGAATCGACCCCGATTCTACGGACGCAGGAACTCACTCGCCTCTGCCGTGCCTGTCACACAGAAAAAAGCGAAAGGCAGGAGCCATTTCCAAGCCAAGTCAAAGCGAAAGGCTAAGGCTAATAAAGAAAACCTTCTGCTACCCCAAAGGATAAGGGTTAATACACGTAGCCTTATTATGTCAAGAAGAAATTCGGTGATGTACACTCAAGGCAAAACAAATGGCAGCCAACCCATCGAACCCGCGGCCACTTCCTCATTACGCTTCGAGAACCATTGCCGTGCTCTCCTCTCGAAATCCACAGCCCATCTTCTCCACTACTCGTCCACGACGCTGCCGCTGCTCTCCCCGGAAACCCACAGCCCATCTCTCCTATACTCTTTGACGACGCTGCCGCTGTATCTCCCGGAAATCCACATGTCATTTCTCCATCCCTCTTCGACGACGCTGCCGCTTCTCTCCCGA
The DNA here is from genome assembly GCA_036426205.1 of Ascaphus truei. NCBI lineage: Eukaryota > Metazoa > Chordata > Amphibia > Anura > Ascaphidae > Ascaphus > Ascaphus truei. The sequence continues at coordinate 8,931 of WSYH01018942.1, forward strand.
AATCCACAGGTCAACTCCTCCATCCTTCTTTGACGACGCTGCCGCTTTCTCTCCATCCATCCTCCATAGCACCCACATCCACCCAGATGTCCACAGCACCCCAGCACAAAATCCAGCTCATTAGATCGCATGCTGAATGGTTAAGTGTCGATATCCCCGGGAACTCTACTATGCTGGTAAAGATAAATCTTCTTTTAGAGACCAGCTAATATGGATCACGCATAGGATGGATCAACGGATGGATAAGATGGATCAACGATGGAGAAGTGGATCAACGGATGGAGAAGATAGAGACTGACATAGCGGGCGGATACATAATTTTGCTCAGTGTTCATGCCCCGTATCTCGACGCCGAGCAGGAGGGTGATATGGATGGGATGAATGGACCTTCGAACAACCTTCCTCACAAGCGCACCCCCCCACCAGAAGAATATGTGTACATGTATGCTGTTGATTACATGACAACCCCGTCAAGACCATGCCAGGAGACAACACGGTGACCCAAGACAGGAGGAAAGTATCCTCCACACAACCTACCCTCGCCTGCCGCCACAAGCACACCCGCTCCCGAAAACACCCGCTCCAAGAATCCAACCCACATCTCTTGCATCGATACGGTGCCCACATCATCCTGCGCGAGCTGCCCATCCACCTCAGGGAGAAGTATAGGTGATGAGTGCTGATTTCCCCCAGAAGTGTGCCATGTTAATTTTCAAGCAACACATGTCCTACTTGGTGTACTGCGGTGGGCCACAATTAAAATATGAAGGAAATCGCGAAAAAATGGCGCTTCCTGAAAATTTAGAAGGACTATTGTGGAGGAATTGCGGCGCTATTTTTCAATTACAGATCCTGAATGAAAATCGTGAGAGACGCCATTAATGGCATTTTGCGTCATACAAGGCATCGGCCCTGGAAGGACTATATGGTGGGGATCGAATTTGCGCGACTGTTCAACTGTTGTTTAGTGTTGACTTGTTGCTTGTTTTAACTTGTATTAATAAGAAATGTTTTACTTAACCAAGACCTGCACACTCCAGTCCTCGAGGGCCTCAAACAGGCCCGGTTTTCATGATATCCTGAAAACCGGCCTGTTTGCGGCCCTCAAACTGGAGTTGTGCAGGCCTGACTTACTACTGTACACCATCCTACTATAAATTTTAACTTTCTGTACTTTATAAAATTGATGTTGCGTGTTTTAAATTTTCTTAATAAAGAATTTTTTTGCTAACACCATACTGTTGTGCTGTAAATGTTTTTGACTTTCTGAACTTTAATAAAGGAGATGTTGCGTGTTTAACTTGTATTATAAAGAAATGTTTTTTACTTACAAGACCTGCACAACTCCAGTCCTCGAGGGCTGCAAACAGGCCCGGTTTTTCAGGATAGCCTGTTTGCGACCCTCGAGGACTGGAGTTTGCAGGCCTGACTTATTGTACTGTACACATCCTACTGTAAATATTTGACTTTCTGTACTTTAATAAAGGATATGTTGCGTGTTTTTTAAATTTTATAAATAAATATTTTTTTTTACTAACACCATACTGTTGTGTGCTGTACACTTTTGTACTTCTCCACCAATAAAAGAATGTTGATTTGTTTTAATTGTTCCATTGTCTCCTTTATATTGTAACAAAATACAGTGTTTCTAGAACATACATACAGTACTGTCCATGCATACTGTACCATATATGTCGGCATCTG
>WSYH01018943.1:0-10633 GCA_036426205.1 Ascaphus truei
ATATATATATATATACTGACAGACGCGTGTGCATTGACAGATGCATAAGTGCACGCATCCATTATTTTTTTTTCCAGATGCATTTTTTGGATAACATGGTTTTAGCTTGAGAATGATCAGTCTGCAAAGTAAACACGCTGACTGGGGGGGAGGCCGTGTGTGTGTGTGTGTGTGTGTGTGTGTGTACGCGTGTACGCGCGCGTGTTGGGTAAACATTCGCTCTGACATGCGCTCACACATGCACACACTTGACAGGTGCGTGCACACAGCGGCAACAGCACAACCTATCCTTCTTAAAGCAACGCGGCAGCTCGGGCGCCAGCAGGGAATTGCCAGAAATGTTTTCACCCCAGCTTTAGCGTAATGTTATATAGGGAGCTCAGCTATAGGGAGCTGAGCTTTGACTTTTAGCATCAAATGCTCGCAACAATCCCCATTGATCCTGGCCAAAAGAAAAATGTGTACAGTTGCAGTGTGAAATTTATGCAAAAAAACCCCAACCTTCAACAAGTTGAGGATTGCAGTAAAACCTTGGGTAGACTTCAGCCTAAAAGGCCTGAACTTACTGTTTCTGGCTTAGTGGTGTATCAGGAGTTGAACTATGGCATTCAGTGTCAGTAACAGTCCCCATTGAATTCCACAAATTTACAACCGCATAAAACCCAGGAATGATAAAGAACACTTATGAGCACATTCACATGTTTCAGACAGGTTGCCAGACCTGATTTGCTCCATAATCCCATTCATAATCATACAGTGCTCCAGTACAGCCAGGGATTCTGGGTAATGACCTAAAAGTGAGCACTAGGTCACTTTTTGCTTCTTAACCACTTGAGGGTGGATAACTTTAAGTGTATGCCTGCTGTTGTACACAACTTTTGCAGAAAAGCCTGGGTCAAAGAAACACGTGGCCATCAAACCTACTCATACAGCTGACAGAAACAGGCCAGACCTGCAGAAAAACCCTGGGTGGGGAGGTATAACATTTCTTTTGTCATTGTTGCAGCACTGCTGTTGCATTCTTACCTAGCTATCCGTCAGCCGCGTCCCACTATACTTCACACTCCCCTGCCTCCAGCCAGGCTTCTATTTCACACAACATACAGTAAAGATGCTTCCATTACGTCTCTTCAGTGCTTATTCTGGAAACTTTCCTCGCGTGTTTTCTCTCTTTGCAGCATTCTGAAAAAAGGCGCTGCGGGATTTACAAGTAAAACCTCTGCAGAACTGTACTGAGTGAGGGTCTCGGTGGAGACTTTCTCCCCGGAACTGGCATAAATTAGTTTGGATGGAGGGACTGGCCAACAGACCAGATGTTGTTAATGGTTGTACTATCCTAAAGAAAAGTAATGATGCTGTATCTGATTTCTAAACAAAATATTGAAGATTGGGGGAAAGCACTATGGTCAGTATATCAGAATATAATTTACTTTCTTTATACGGCAGCTTCCCTATTGATTGCTTTTCTGTTCATTTTGTACTTTAATAGATAAAATTGTACGCCTTTTCATAGGGGATTTTGTTTTATTATTGCATGCAGTATTTTAAGCACATTGTGTTGTATTTGTAATATAGTTAACAGTTCCAGTGCAAGAAATACAAAAGACACTGTATACGTGGGGGGCGCAAGACTGACTACGGGGGGTGTGGGGTTTACAGAGGCCCCGTGCGCTTCCCGAAGGCACTTAAATTAAGTGCCGGGGGAGATGCAAGGCCTCTGTAAACCTGACTTACCTTGGCCCCGGCGGCTTCTTAGACGTGTCACCATGGCAACGCAGTGGCAAATGCCACCACAAGGTCATGTGACGTGACGTTGCCATAGCAATGTGATGTCATGCCGCCGGAGCCGAGGTAAGCGGGGGAAGGGTGGAGGGGGGCGCGGAAAGAAGGGAACCGCCGGCAGGGGGGTGCAGGGACAAAAGTTTGCGTCCCCCTGCTGTGTACAATTGGTAGTGTAGGAGTTGCTGATGGTCTGCTACCATGACGTGATTGCAGGCTTGAAATGTTTTGGCCAAAGGTTTCAACTAAATGACCCATACTTATGAGAAGAAAAAACATATACTGTAGTAATGTACTAAATAATTTGTCAGAGTGGATGTGCATTGGGGCTTCTTTATAGTAGTATACTTGAGTTCACTTTCTGAGTGGCACTCCAACTGACATAAATATATAATATTGTGGGTCTGGATTTTGAGCTTTCTAAGATTGTGTATGTCTAATGGTTAACAGTTTCATTTAAAGCAGCAATATGGGTTACATTTTTTTTTTTTTTGTAATATTTTTATTAGGTAAACAGAAAATAAACAACATCTCAAGATATTGATGGAAAACATGATACAATTATACTTTCAATGAATATAGATATACAAAAGAACATCGACTATTGCTTAATAACACCTTATCCATTTTGTACGATCCACTGGGAGTATAGATTTCCTACTAGCTAATGACAAAATCGAACTAACCCCATCCAGTGGGGGTCATATAAAAGTCGAAAGAGAAGAAAGAGAGAAAAAAGGAAAGATGAAAAGGCGGCAAGGGGGGGGGGGGGGCAGGGAGGGATAGTGAGCCTCCTCGTTCCTCTGCGACCGCCAGGGCTAACTTTTCTTGACTTTAGAGCAAATCCTGCTATATGGGTTACATTTTAAAAACGATTTTTTTTAATTTCAGGATTGAGTTTAAAGGCCCCGCTCCCAGAGTCAGCGCACCTGCGCTGCTGACAGGCGGTGCGCTGAGATACACAGACCGCGATCTGCGGTCTGTAGGGAGCGGGAGCCGGAGCGGGAGGTGGGCGGGAGGTGGGAGGTTTGATCGGGAGGTGGGCGGGAGGTGGGCGGTTTGACAGGGAGGGGGGGCATGGCTTGAGCGGAGGGACCCGCTACTCTCCCCCCCCTCCCTCCACGGACTCGGGCAGGCACTCATTCATACACGCGCACACACACACACAGGCAGGCACTCACGCACTCATACACACACACACGCGCGCACACACAGGCAGGCACTCACGCACTCATACACACACACACACACAGACAGAGGCAGGCACTCGGGCACACACACACACAGACAGGCACTCACGCACTCATACACACACACACACACAGACAGAGGCGGGCACACACACACACAGACAGGCACTCACGCACTCAGACACATACACACACAGACAGGCACGCACTCAGACACACACACAGAGAAAGGCACTCACCTGCTTTCACTCCACACTCCTCCCCGCTCCCCGAAGCCTCTCCTCCTCCCGAAGCCTCCCCTCCCCATTGGCTCACAGCCACACACGTCACGCGTCAAAGCTAGGAAACACCATTCTCTGGTGTCTCCAGCGGCTGACGCGCTACAGCGTGTAGTCAGCTGTGCAGCCAGGGGGGACCGGGACCGGCTCGCGAGGATTCCCCTGCTGGTGGGGAACTCGCGACCCGCCGCCCGCGCCAACGAGCGCAGCGGGACCGAGGCCTAACTGTGTTAATTTCAGCTCTGGGGATTCCTTGTTGGCAGAGATACTTGCCTCCACAGGGGGTGCCGGGTTGTCTTTTTCAGTTGGTCACGCGGGCCAATAGGAAGCTGCACTTGATGATGTCACAGCTTCCTGTTGGCCATTTAAATGCCGCCATTATGTTAGGCACACAGTTTCTCTGACTGCAGAGATACCGGCACACCCATACGGAGGTAAGTACCTCTAGAAGCAGGGGGTGCCCGGAGCTGAAACGAACACCGTTCAGCTCCGAAGAACCTCTGCTTCAATCCTGTAATAAACAAACATTCATTAAAAATGAGAAAGCGGTGAAACCCGGATTGCTTTTAGTGTATCATTTGTCTGTTTTATATCTATTTTCCCTTAATTTCTGTAAACCTAAAATATCTTAATAAACCTTTTCAAATTGAAATAAAGGTTTCTACTGTACTTGGTATGCTAGCTTCAGGGAGAAAGTGTTGAGCCGTGCACGTCAGATGTTACCATTGTTTTCAGCTGGCTTTCCTATTGTGCTTAAACTATTGAAGGACAAAGAGTGACCGGTCATTGAAATAAAGCTATTTCAAATCGCAGTGTCGGCTCCTTATGGCTGTGACTTCTGTGACATTGTGCCTCACACGCCACATATTAGATTCTAAGCACTTTGAAGCTGGAATACATTATGCATACACACCTTTTACTATATATAGTGCTGCAAATATGGGAATGCATTAATAATACTTATTTTGAAGCAGCCAAAATGATATCAGGCGTTCTTGTGTCCTCAGTTCCTACTATGTTCTCTTCTCTATTCCCAGGAGAAGTCACAGCCTGAGCTTGATTTAAAGACCATTAAAAGCATGAACTTCAGCCAGTAATGCCAAGTGTAATTTACTGTACACTGGTAAAGTAATGGCCTAAATTAAGCTATCGTCAGTCAGCATTCCACTGCTGTACGACCAATGCCATTTTAACAGACCTGGATGTAACGCTGTAGATTTTGTTCCATACTTTCAGTCAAGGTCGGTCTTCTGATTCCCAGTGTGATTTTATGCAATACGAAGGACAGCCCCAAAGCATTTTTTTATGCATTCCGTGTCCTAACCTGTACATGTTTTTCTCGATGAAGCATTATTTATTATGCATCATTTGTTAGAATATATTATAGGTTCTTTATGCTCTAATTTATACATCATGATTGAATAAGTATTTATATATATATTATTCTACATTTATATTAGTACGAAAAGGTAGTAAAGCGGTGCGCAAAGTGAAGGGCTCGCTGCGGGGGGCGCGGGGTTACAGAGGTCCCGCGCGCGCGTCCCGAAGGCATTTAAATTAATGCCGGGGGAGCTGCAGAGCCTCTGTAAACCTTGAATGAAAGAGATGGAGAAGTATCCCCTTTGGATGTGGCACAGTAGACACCTAAATGTAAAACTCGATTTTATTGAAATAAGTTCAAATGGTGTGTAAGGGATTGTGGACAAACAAAACAAACAAGTGAACATATAATAAAATGATGCGGAAGATTATTACCCTTCCAAGTGTTTAATTACTCCCCAGTTACCCTTGCAAATCACTCTCCGCATCATTTTATTATATGTTCACTTGTTTGTTTTGTTTGTCCACCCAAGTTTGCTTTAATCACTATCACACAGTCTGTTTAACCTTAAAGGTACGGCTTACACTACTTTATCCAACCAATTGTCCTCTGGTAGTTTTTTAACAAAACATTGTGTTGTTGTTTTTTTTTTTTAAGCTGTGTGGCCTGCATGAGTCGGCTAATGCTTCTGCTGGCTCATATGATTGTTACATTTGTACAGGCATACCCGCGATTAACAACGCAATGTGACCGGAGCATGTAATGAAAGCGAAAATGTACTTAAGTGAAGCACTACCTTATTATTCCACTTACGATGCATGTACTGTACTGCCATCGTCATATACGTGTATAACAGTGATGAAATAACTCTTGCTTAACAGCTCTATAGTCTCCCCCGTTGCGCACAGCTTCGTGGGTAAGGGTAGGGGCGCGATAGTTGCTATTCAGGGACGTGCTGATAGGCGCATGCGTGAGTGCCATTTGCCTATTGTGAGATATGTCCCTACTCGCGATGGTACTTAAAGTGAGTGTCCTTAAACCGGGGTATGTCTGTAATCCTTCTGTCTTAGGATTGCAGAAATATGGAAAAGTAGGCTAGGTTTGAATTTTATAATCCAAAATGTAATTATATATAATATAATATATATATAATATATATATTATTATATATATATATATATATATACTGACAGACGCGTGTCATTGACAGTGCATAAGTGCACGCATCCATTATTTTTTTTCCAGATGCATTTTTGATACTGGTTTTAGCTTGAGAATGACAGAAATCTGCAAAGTAAACACGCTGACGTGGGGGGGAGGGCCGTGTGTGTGTGTGTGTGTGTGTGTGTGTACGCGTGTTACGCGCGGTGTTGGGTAACATTCGCTCGCCTCAGTCACACATGCACACACTTGACAGGTGCGTGCACACACGGCAACAGCACAACCTATCCTTCTTAAAGCAACGCGGCAGCTCGGGCGCCAGCAGGGAATTGCCAGAAAGTTTTTCACCCCGCTTTGCGTAATGTTATATGAGGGAGCTCAGCTATAGGGACTGAGCTTTGACTTTTAGCATCAAAATGCTCGCAACAATCCCCATTGATCCTGGCCAAGAAAAATGTGTACAGTTTGCAGTGTGAAATTTTGCAAAAAAACCCCAACCTTCAACAAGTTGAGGGGATTGCATTAAAACCTTGGGTAGACTTCAGCCTAAAAGGCCTGAACTTACTGTTTCTGGGCTTAGTGGTGTATCAGGAGTTGAACTATGGCATTCAGTGTCAGTAACAAGTCCCCCATTGAATCCACAATTTACAACCGCATAAAACCCAGGAATGATACAAGAACACTTATGAGCACATTCACATGTTTTCAGACAGGTTCCAGACCTGATTTGCTCCATAACCCATTCATAATCATACAGTGCTCCAGTACAGCCAGGATTCTGGGTAATGACCTAAAGAAGTGAGCACTAGGTCACTTTTGCTTCTTAACACACTTGAGGGGGATAACTTTAAGTGTATGCCTGCTGTTGTACACAACTTTTGCAGAAAAGCCTGGGTCAAAGAAACACTTGGCCATCAACACCTACTCATACAGCTGAAGAAACAGGCCAGACCTGCAGAAAAACCCTGGGGGGGAGGTATAACATTTCTTTTTCCTTGTTGCAGCACTGCTGTTGCATTCTTACCTAGCTATCCGTCCGCGCACCGCGTCCCCACTATATACTTCACCTCCCCTGCTCCACAGGCTTCTATTTCAACACACTACAGTAAAGAGTGCTTCCATTACGTCTCTCTCAGTGCTTTTCTGGAAACTTTCCTCGCGTGTTTCCTCTCTTTGCAGCATTCGAAAAAAGGCGCTGCGGATTTACAAGTAAACCTCTGCAGACTGTACTGAGTGAGGGTCTCGGTGGAGACTTTCTTCCAGCCGAACTGGCATAATTAATTTGGATGAGGGACTGGCCAACAGCCAGATGTTTGTTAATGGTTGTACTATCCTAAAGAAAAGTAATGATGCTGTATCTGATTTCTATAACCAAAATATTGAAGTTGGGGGAGCACTATGGTCAGTATATCAGAATATATTTACTTTCTTTATACGGCAGCTTCCCCTATTGATTGCTTTCTTTTCATTTTGTACTTTAATAGATAAAATTGTATACGCCTTTTCATAGGGGATTTGTTTTTATATTGCATGCCAGTATTTAAGCACATTTGTGTTGTATTTTGTAATATTTAACCGTTCCATTGCAAGAAATACAAAAGACACTGTATACGTGGGGGGCTCAAGACGACTACGGGGGGTGTGGGGGTTTACGAGGGGGGCCACTGCGCTTCCCGCGAAGGCCTTAAATTAAGTGCCGGGGAGATGCAAAGGCCTCTGTAAACCTGACTTACCACCTTGGCCCCGGCGCTTCTTACGTGTCACCATGGCAACGCAGTGGCAAATCCACCAAGGTTCATGTGACGTGACGTTCCATAGCAATGTGTATGTCATGCCGCCGAGGCGCGAGGTAAGCGGGGGAAGGTGGAGGGGGGGCGCGGAAAGAAGGGAAACCGCCGGCAGGGGGGTGCAGGACAAAAGTTTGGTCCCCCTGCTGTGTACAATTGGTAGTGTAGGAGTTGTGATGGTCTGCTTCATCCATGACGTGATTGCAGGCTTGAAATGTTTTGGCCAAAGGTTTCAAACTAAATGACCCCATACTTATGAGAAGAAAAAACATATACTGTAGTAATGTACTAAATAATTTGTCAAGTGGATGTGCATTGGGGCTTCTTTATAGTAGTATACTTGAGTTCACTTTCTGAGTGGCACTCCAACTGACATAAATATATAATATTGTGGTCTGGATTTTGAGCTTTCAAGATTGTGTATGTCTAATGTTAACAGTTTCATTTAAAGCAGCAATATGGGTTACATTTTTTTTTTTTTGTAATATTTTTATTAGGTAAACAGAAAAATAAACAACATCTCAAGATATGATGGAAAACATGATACAATTAATACTTTCAATGAATAAAATAGATATCAAGAACATCGACTATTGCTTAATAACACTATCCATTTGTACGATCCACGGGAGTATGAGATTTCCTACTAGCTAATGAAAATCGAACTAACCCCACCAGTGGGGTCATATAAAAGTCGCGAAAGAGAAGAAAGAGAAAAAAAGGAAAGATGAAAAGGCGGCAAGGGGGGGGGGGGGTCAGGGAGGGATAGTGAGCCTCCTCGTGTCCTCGCGACCGCCAGGGCTAACTTTTCTTGACTTTAGAGCAATCCTGCTATATGGGTTACATTTTTAAAAAACGATTTTTTTTAATTTCAGGATTGAGTTTAAAGGCCCCGCTCCCAGGTCAGCGCACCGCGCTGCTGACAGGCGGTGCGCTGAGATACACGAAACCGCGATCTCGGTCTGTAGGGACGGGAGGCCGGAGCGGGAGGTGGGGGGGAGGTGGGGGGTTTGATCGGGAGGTGGCGGGAGGTGGGCGGTTTGACAGGGAGGGGGGGCATGGCTTGAGCGGAGGGACCCGCTACTTCTCCCCCCCCTCCCTCCACGGGCGGGGGCAGACTCGGGACATACCCGCCACGCACCCAGTGCCGCCATCACGCACTCATGGGCAACACACACATACGGCCCAACACAGCAGGCACTGGCACGCACTCATACACACACAGGCGCACACACATACACAGTCACTCATTCACACACACACACAGAGGCACCACCACTCCTACAGCACACACACACACAGACAAGCGGCACACACAGACACACACAGCACTCACAGCATCAACACTACACACACAGACAGGCACGCACTCAGACACACCCACAGAGAAAGGCACTCACCTGCTTTCACTCCACACTCCTCCCGCTCCCCGAAGCCTCTCCTCCTCCCGAAGCCATCCCTCCCCATTGGCTCGTCACAGCCACACGTCACGCGTCAACGCTAGGAAACACCATTCTCTGGTGTCTCCAGCGGACTGACGCGCTACAGCGTGTTAGTCAGCTGTGCGCCCGGCGGGACCGGACCTCTCGCGAGGATTCCCCTCTGTGGGGAAACTCGCGACCCCGCCCCGCGCCAACGACGCAGCGGGACCGAGCTAACTGGTTAATTTCAGCTCTGGGATTCCTTGTTGGCAGAGATACTTCCCCCACAGGGGTGCCGGGTTGTCTTTTTTCAGTTGGTTCACGCGGGCCAATAGGAAGCTGCACTTGATGATTTCACAGCTTCCTGTTGCCATTTAAATGCCGCCATTATGTTAGGCACACAGTTTCTCTGACTGCAGAGATACCGCGCACACCCTACGGAGGGTAAGTCCTCTAGAAGCAGGGGTGCCCGGACTGAAACGAACACCGTTTAGCTCGCAAGAACCTTCTGCTTCAATCCTGTATATAAACAAAACATTCATTAACAAATGAAAAGCGGTGAAACCCGGATTGCTTTTTTGTGTATCATTTGTCTGTTTTATATCTATTTTCCCTTAATTTCTGTAAACCTAAATTATCTTAATAAACCTTTTCAAATTGAAATAAAGGTTTCTACTGTACTTGGTATGCTAGCTTCAGGGAGAAGTGTTGAGGCCGTGCACGTCAGATGTTACCATTGTTTTCAGCTGGCTTTCCTATTGTGCTTAAACTATTGGAGACAAAAGTAGACGGTCATTGAAATAAAGCTATTTCAAATCGCAGTGTCGCTCCTTATGGCTGTGACTTTCTGTGACATTGTGCCTCACACGCCACATATTAGATTCTAAGCACTTTGGAACTGGAATCATTATGCATACACCCTTTTACTATATAGTGCTGCAAATATGGGAATGCATTAATAATATTATTTTGAAGCAGCCAAATGATATCAGCGTTCTTGTGTCCTCGTTCCTACTAGTTCTCTTCTCTATTCCCAGGAGAAGTCACAAGCCTGAGCTTGATTTAAGACCATTAAAAGCATGACTTCAGCCAGTAATGCCAAGTGTAATTTACTGTACACTGGTAAGTAATGGCCTAAATTAAGCTATCGTCAGTCAGCATTCCACTGCTGTACGACCAATGCCATTTTAACGACCTGGATGTAAGCTGTAGATTTTGTTCCATACTTTTCAGTCAAGGTCGTCTTCTGATTCCCCAGTGTGATTTTATGCAATACGAAGGACACCCCAAAGCATTTTTTATGCATTCCGTGTCCTAACCTGTACATGTTTTTCTCTCGATGAAGCATTATTTATTATGCATCATTTGTTGGAATATATTATGTTGTCTTTATGCTCTAATTTATACATCATGATTGAATAAGTATTTATATATATATATTCTACATTTATATTGTACGAAGGTAGTAAAGCGGTGCGCAAAGTGAAGGCTCCTGCTGCGGGGGCGCGGGGTTACAGAGGTCCCGCGCGCAGCGTCCCGAAGGCATTTAATTAATGCCGGGGGAGCTGCAGAGCTCTGTAAACCTTGAATGAAAGAGATGAGAAGTACCACCCTTTGGATGTGGCACAGTAGACACCTAAATGTAAAACCGATTTTATTGAAATAGTTCAAATGGTGTGTAAAGGGATTGTGGACC
>WSYH01018944.1:0-10631 GCA_036426205.1 Ascaphus truei
CTAAAAGCACTCCTAGGGAAACTTTACTCAGAGATAAAATCCATGAACCCATACCAAATTCTATTAGGTTCATCGGAACATAAAACTCGAAATGGGAACAGGCCAAAAGAATTTTCCAGACACAATGGCATATTTTACAAGCAGATTCTGACTTGAATGACATACTCAAAACATATCCAGAAATGACACCTAGAAGAGCAAAAAACCTACGTGATCATTAAATATCTATAAGAAAAAAGGAGACTTTTGGTATACATCCTTTGATAGAGTGTTTTTAAGATTTTTCGCTTTCCTATATATAAATTTTGGAAATTTTGAAATGTGAGCCCCGAATATTGGGTCACTTGATAAAATTGCCCAGTGTTTTTTGACAATTCTTTCAATTTGCATCGTCATAGATTTGAAATTGGTGATGAATGCAACATTACATTTGCCCTCATTACCCTCTAGGTTTTTTTGTTTTTTTACCTTTGGAATTAACATTTGACTCCTATCAAGTTTTCTCACCTTACAGTATCTAGATCACTGTTTAATTTTTTCAAAGAATAGCCTCTCTCTAGAAATCTAGATAGAAGGTAATTCGCCTGGGTTTCAAAATCTTTATCCGAACTGCAATTTTTTCTTAACCTATAAAACTGGCCACCTGGGATATTTTGAATCCATGTTTTTTTATGATTGCTAGTGGCCAGCAGTAAGTTATTTGAGTCCACATCCTTAAAGTGTGTTTTAGTTATCAACTTCCCTTCATCCGTAGCTATCAATCTTAAATCCAGAAAACTAATTTCCCTTTCATTATCCAAATGATAAAGGACAGATTTCTGTTGTTACTATTAATGTATTGTACAAATTGACCTACAGAGCATTGGTCACTATCCCATATACATAGAATGTCGTCTATGAAACGACGCCAAATAATAATATTATTTTTAAATGGATTATTATTTAAAATGTATTGGAATTCCCATTCTCCCATGTACAGGTTTGCAAAAAAGGGGCCAATCTTGTGCCCATAGCAGTTCCGCAAACCTGCAGGAAGAATTCGTCCAGAAACATAAAATAATTGCGTTTCAAAATGAATTGGATAGAATCCAAAATAAACCTGCTATTTAAAGGATGTAATTCCAAATCACCTGATAGAAAAAAGTTGACAGCTGCTATACCTTCCAGGTGTGGTATATTCGTATAGAGGGCCTGCACATCACATGTAAGCCATCTACAGTATACTAATCTTTCCATTCGAGATCTTGTAGCAGGTTTAATACCGAGGTAGAATCCCTTAGATGGGAGGGGAGTTTAACCACATAGGGCTGAAGGAAATGGTCAACATATTGTGATAGATTTGCAGTTAAACTTTGAATTCCCGATATAATCGGTCTACCAGGTGGATTAATTAGTGATTTATGCGTTTTGGGAAGGTGATAGAATATTGGAATTTTTGGGCAGTTTGAATAAAGGAAATCAAATTCATTTTTTGTAATAACACAGGTGTTTAGGGCTTGATCTAAAAGACCTTTAAGACTAATCAGAAAATCGCTGGTAGGGTCTTTTTGAAGTCTCATGTAGGAGGAGGTGTCATTCAAGAGTCGAAGTGCCTCTCCTTCATAGTCTTTACAATCTTGTAAAACGACACCTCCTCCCTTATCAGCCTGTCTAATGATAAGATTATTATTTTCTTTCAAAAACTTCAGAGCCAAAGTTTCTTTTTTATTGAGGTTATGTTTTATATCACCAGATTTCACACTACTTGTTAAAGAATTAAATTCATTATTGACCATATTAAAAAATGTCTCTATGTGATGGGTTTTGAATGTGCGGGATAGAATTTAGATTTTCCCCTGAAATGAGTATGCCTACATAATAATTCATTATTCGCAATCTCAGTCTGGATAACCACAGGTTGATCCATCGGGGTTACTATCTCACCTTGCCCCTTATTGCCTTCCAGATCAGTTTTGATAAAGTGTCTTTTCAGAGTGAGATTGCGCATACATTTTTGGAGATCCATATACAATTGGAAGGAGCTTGGTCCGCAAGAGCGAGAGAACGTCAAGCCCCTATCCAAAACTCTTTTTTGATCATTAGTTAAAATGACCGTAGATAGGTTAAATATCCCTCTAGAGGGCGATGTTATATATCCTTCTCGTAGTCCTTTTGCTCTGCCCCCCCCCCCCTCTAGTTCCTCTTCTGGTAGAGTTCTTTTCTTTTTTTCTAATAGGGGTTTCTGTACAGAGCCCCAAATCTCCTCCTTCCTGTGTGGGTCTAGATGTCTGTGTTTAACTAGATCTAAAAAAGAAGATGGGGAGGGTTGGGCTGGTGACCGATATCTGGGGCTAGGTTTATTTGATCTGTAGTTCATATTCGGATCATGTCTTTCGTATTCTTTCTGTCCATACCTAAAGTTTGGGATATAGTGCCTTCCTTTATAGTTGGGGTTCCTATATTGCCCTTCTTGCCTAGGAGGGGGAAAGTGCCCGTCATATTGTGGAAACCCCCTTCTGTCTTCATAAACCTGATGTTCCCACCCCCTCTCATTAGATTGGGTATAGGATTTAAAGTATCTCTGTTGGTCATTATATCTATTTTTTGATTTTAGGAATCCCTACCCCCCCCCCCCCTCCCTGAGAATTGGCTTTAGAAGATCTACCTCTATCAGGGTCTTTTGCCCAACTCCTCTGCCTATTATTATCATAATCAGATTTGTCCCTATAACATTTCTCATGCTTCTTTTTCAAGATTTCCTCCTCTGCATGCTCGAGCTTCATAAGGAGGTCATGCTCCATTTCAGAGCAATCAAATTCAATTACAAGCGGCTCAAGTAGTTTAATAACACCTGTAACCTCTTTATCAATAATCTTCAAGGATTTGGTTCTCTCATTAATAATTAATTTCATAAGAGCTACAGAGCAGTCATCTAGGATTCTGTTCCATTCCTTCATAAAATGTTGATCATCCTTACTGAAAGAAGGTAATTTGCGAATGCGTAGGCCCATGGGGACTCTGTCTCAATCTACATACTTTTGTATTGTTCTTTTCTCAAGGTATATTTTACTTTCGGTAAGGAGTAATTGTTCTAATTGTTCTAAAACCTTAAAATGATAGGACATTGACATTTGGTCCCTGTACTGATGATTCATTTTGATCATTGTGATCTTCTGTCTAAGCTAGGGATGAATTCCCTCTGCAATTAATTTGTGCCTTTTTTAGAATAATATTGTCATTTGTTCTTTTTTATATATATTTATGTTTTAAGTATCATGCGTCGTGCTTCTTTTTCCAGGTTTATTTGTAATTTTCATTTTTTCATACTTAGTTGATTTTATACAGGCAGTTTATTTCTGTGCATTTATATTTTAACACTTTCTTTCTATTTTATTTTAGAGCCGTTTTTTCATACATGTAATATTGCATTGTTGTCTGTTTGATTAAAGTTTATATTGTTGTCAATGTTGCTCATAGCAACCATATGTTGTGATACTTGGGGTTATTGACTCCTCCCCGCTTTCTCTGTATTGGCTGGAGGACCCGATCAGATGATAGCGTGGGGTATTTCAATGCCGTATGCTTTAACCTTTCATTATTCCCTGATGAAGAAACCGTGAGGTTTCGAAACGCGTTGGAAAGGTTCTATGTGCTATTTTCTATTGAACTTTTCACCCCACTATTGCGGGCTCACTCGGCTACTGGAGAAAAGATCGCGACGCAAGCTGCGGTGTCGCTTCCCAGTGACGTCACAGATCCGGAAGTGCAGGATCGGAGGGCTGTGAGCATGTATCCAGCCGCTGTAAGAACTTACCTGATACAACGATACTATCCGTGTCTATCACGAGTTTTCTGGACTTTCTGCCTATAGGAGTGGGACTATCCAGGATCCTTATACTCTGGCTTGGGACCGAGAGATCTAGAGACGGGGAACTGCTTGTACCACCACTGATGACATCCTATCTGGCGATCTGTCTGGTGCAAGGGTAACATTAACCCCTGACATGCCTGTTTATTTTCTTTTTGATGTACGCACAATACTTACCATTACTGTTTGTTATTATTAATATATCTTTTAATGCACTATGAGCGTTGTGCGCTGTGTTTTTGTGTATTCTGTCTAAACGTTTAGGGGGTGTTTTGAGCCATCCCTGGTTTCACAGCTGCAGATGCTCCATTATTCCAGTGTGCACAAGGTCACGTATTGATTATATTTATCACTGTAGATCACCTCACGCTTGTGTATTGATTGTAGTTGCGCACTTTATTTCACTTCCTTTTACACATATGCTAATTTGTACCTGGGCTGGTGGGAAGCTGAAGTAGTTTTCTCTGAATACCTGGAACATTACACCAACCACATTCAAATGTTGTACATGTATATAGACGAGATTATCTTACTCTGGAATGGCACAGAGAAACAACAACTAGAGTTCAAAACCCTATTGAACACCAACACTAACAACTTGAGACTTACCTTTGAAATTGGTCCGACTGAGATTTCTTTTCTTGACCTGAAAATTTCAATTAAAGAAAATGGGCACCTACCTTTAGAAAGATAACTGCTACCAACAGTATCCTTAGAGCCAACAGTCATCACCCCCCCCAATCTCATTACGAATATCCCTGTTGGTCAGTTCCTTCGCATCAGAAGAAACTGTACCACATCCTCAGAGTTTGAAAAACAAGCTGTCCTTATGAAGGAAAGTTTTCTTGCCCGTGGTTATAGCAGGAACAGTGTTAAGAGGGCTTACAAAAGAGCTAAAAGTACTCCTAGGGAACTTTACTCAGAGATAAAATCCATGAACCCATACCAAATTCTATTAGGTTCATTGGAACATACAACTCGAAATGGGAACAGGCCAAAAGAATTTTCCAGACACACTGGCACATTTTGCAATCAGATTCTGACTTGAATTACATACTCAAAGCATACCCAGAAATGACACCTAGAAGAGCAAAAAACCTACGTGATCATCTAGTTAATAGTCATTTCGAAGGGGATAAGAATCTTAGCACCTGGCTACCAGAAAAACCAGTTGGTTGCTTCAGTTGCCACAACTGTAAGGCATGCAAATCAATAAAAAGCTCAAAGACCTTCCAAAATTGGAACAACACTAGGAAATTTGATATCAGGAGATTTATTAACTGTAGATCCTCTGGTGTTATCTATCTAGTGACTTGCATTTGCCAAAAGAAATACGTAGGAAAAACAAGACGTCCTTTCAGGCTCCGCGTACTAGAACACCTGGGCACTATCCGCAACCAGCAGGACACACCTGTAGCCAGACACGTTCTGGAACAACATAATGGGGATAGCAATGTCCTGACATTTGTAGGCATAGATCAATATTCACTTGGCCCTAGAAAAGGGGATTGGGATGAGATCCTACTACAAAAAGAATCCAGATGGATATATACACTAGGCACACTCTCCCCCCAAGGTCTTAATGAGGGATTTGTATTTTATCCCTTTATTTGACCTATGCCCTCTATCTACAGTCACTGTTTGTCTATGCTGCCCCATTTACATTCTTTTGGGTTCCTTATTTCCACCACTAGAGGCCCTCAGAGACTATTCCCTCAATGTATACACACATTCATTCATAAAACCTTGTCCAATTAGGCCCATTGGCGCCAACGTGTACTCACTCAAGTATCAACCAATCAGGTAGCTGCATACTACCTTAAATAGCGGGGATTTGGAGGGAGTCCCTTCAGCCTCGACAAAGCTTTCCAGCGAAACATACATCGGCAGTAGGCGTAGTGATGTCATAGGTGACGGCTTCCGAGACTCTCCGGTCCGTCACTTCCGCATACCGCTGTAAACTTTACCACTCCTTCCCTTGTGGAGGGATCGCTCGGTACACAGACTTCCATTGTCTGTGCTTCTAGGAGGGGGGATTTGAGTGCAATATATGCCGGAAGGGCCAACGATCTACTTTGTATCTAGTGACAGCACAGTGTAAGATGTGACAGTCTGAGACATTGTTGCAGACAAAATCAGTCTGCTACATTGTCCAGTCACGCAGTGTGTATGTGCTATCTGCTCTCTATGCCATCACTGCCTCATTTGTTTAGTGATTACACAGGTTCATTTACCTTTGAAAGGAGTATGTTTAATTCAACTTAAACCTCACAGATTTTGTACCATTAGTACCAGATAGGGCTCCGGGCACAAGACGTTGTCATTAAGACACCTTGACAGACACTACTAGCCTGCCAACTTGTCTGACTCGCAGCTCTGGAATTATAGAATACACATAGCTCTAGGGTCCTATACCAACTGGTAATTCTTATTGTGTGCAGTCTGTACGGTCCGGACAATCCTGTCTGACTTTTGAGTCTCCTATACCTCCTTTTGCTGTGTATGTTCATGTAGACCTCATCTATTGTCTGCAGCTAAGGTTTTAAGGCTCAACTACAGCATTATCACTTACACATATAACATCCCATCAGCTTTTGGGATTACCAGCAGATCATGTCACTGAACATATGTTTACTTATTTTGGCAAGTGTAGTGGTTTAGAGAGTACCTATTGCATTTAATAGGACTATTTATCCCTACCCCCATGCTCCTTTTTAATTTTCGCCATTTGTATAGGGTTACCTCACATAGAGGGTTATCCATATAATTATATTTTATTTGAGGATTTCTCCGATTAAAATTGATTTTAAGTAATTCATCATTACATGTTAGAATTTGATCCACTCGTCTCCATCAGGTTCTCAGGTCAGCAGAATCATCAGCCGTTGAGTGTTCTCATTATAGGGGTTCTTTTTTCTTCTTAGTTGATATTCAGTTATTTCCCCTGATTGTAGCACCTGTGTCCAGGCAGTAGCGAGGGTTCCCTCTTCCCTTTCCCCTCCCCCTTACCCTGGTTATATACATCAATATCTTGCCACACAAGGAGTTAAGTGATAAAACAACTAAAGATTATTTAGTATGAGCTAGGGTTCCTGAAGTGATCTTTGGTAAGCGAAAACTTGCATTAAAGATTCTCTTTTGGGTAATATTGGCTTTTTTTTGTATCTAAAAATAGATAACTGAATTAGCAGACTTCATGAAAGGTCAGGATTAGAGAACATTTACTTGGGGAGTAATTTTTTCCTATTCACGCACTGACATTCCATTAAAGAACAGAAAAAAACAAGCCTTGTTTGTACTTTACAGTGTAAAACGGTAAGCATTGATCTATAAAATAAGGTCAGTAGTTCATTAATTCTATTTAGAGATAAAAGCTGAGAAAGGTATAATACAAGAAGAATGTTACTTTTCTCTGTAGAATGCTGGGTTTCTCGCACTGTTCCTAACTACACAGCATACTGCAAAAACATTACAGTAATTCAGTTGCAAATCACCTTCGTTTTAAGAAAAGCTGTAACTGTCTGCTTTAGGTGTCCCTGTCACCGATTTTCCAAACTCATCCCTCTACCCAAATTTTCCTCTTATTGATTTTCAAAACAAAGGATTTTTAATAAAATAAAGATAGAGTAGAAAAAAAAAAGAATCCTCAAAATACAAGCAATGTTATGGCCTGCAATCTATTTCAATAACACAGTTAGCAGAACTTTCCTATTCTTTATAAATAAAGAAAATGCCCAATTGTTCTATTAATTTCACTCGAGAAACTGAAAAATATGGATATATTCTCCCCATAAAAATATAATAATAATAGCATGTTCTTGTATAGCGCTGCTAGTTTTTGTGTGTGTGTGTGTGTGTGTGTGTGTATATGTGTGTGTGTAAATGTCGGATCTAGAAAAAAAGCCAGATGTGAATGACCAGTTTCCTGCACCCCTTAACCAGTGTCTGGATGCCCCTGCTTCACAATATTTAAAGCAGCAATGTCCAAGTACCCACATTCCCACAATGTTATACATTGGAGGGGACGTGTTCCCTACCTATCTTCTGGGTTACGGGGGATTCCGATGTCTTCCGTGTGAAGCTCGAGAGTTAGATCTGGAAGAAAGCAGTATAGGTTATTTCGGTTAAGATATATAGCGTAAATAAGATATCCAGGTCCAGAGTGTGAGACAGAGAAAGTGTGGGTGAGAGACAGACAGAGAGAGTGTGGGTGAGAGAAAGAGAGAGACTGAGAGACAGAGATGCACACAGAGAGAGAGCGGCACAGAGAAAGCGAACACAGAGAGAGAGAGAGCGAGAGAGAGCGCGACACACAGAGAGAGAGACCTACACACAGAGAGAGAGAGCGCTACACAGAGAGAGTGAGCGTGCCACATACACACACACACAGAGAGAGAGCGACACAGAGAGAGAGAGAGCGACACACACACACACAGAGAGAGAGACACACAGAGAGAGAGAGAGCGACACACACACACACAGAAAGAGCGACACACAGAGAGAGAGAGAGCGCAACACACACACACACACACACAGAGCGACACACACACAGAGAGAGAGTGACACACAGAGAGAGAGAGAGAGAGCGACACGCACAGAGAGAGAGAGCGACACACACAGAGAGAGAGAGTGACACACAGAGAGAGAGAGACAGACAGAGAGAGCGACACAGAGAGAGAACGACACAGAGAGAGAGAGCGACACAGAGAGAGAGCGACACAGAGAGAGAGAGTGACACAGAGAGAGAGCGACAGAGAGAGAGAGAGCGACACAGAGAGAGAGAGAGAGAGACAAAGACAGAGAGAGGGTGAGAGACAAAGACAGAGAGAGGGTGAGAGACACAGACAGAGAGAGGGTGAGAGACAAAGACAGAGAGAGGGTGAGAGACAGAGTGAGAGTGACAGAGAGAGAGAGTCAACCAGTCATCACACACACACACACACACACACACACTCTCACACACACACACACACACACACACACACACACACACACACACACACACACACACACACACACACACACACCTTCCTGTGCACTCGCTCTGCCTTTCCTGGGTCTCTCAACCCCGCATCACTCTTTCGCTCCCACATTCCTCTTTGCTCAGGGCCTCTGACATAACTCGTTACCTCCCAGAGGCCTCTCTGCTCCCTGGTGTCCGGGCCTCTCCTCGGGGGGCTGACGGGTTTGCAGTCCATGGACCCGCGGCGGGGAGGCAGAACCGGCCTTGTCCACGGGGGCGGCTCGATGTCCTGGTTCCTCGCGTGCTCCTGCTCGCTCTCTGAACCATCTGAGGCAGCGGGGACGTGCGCCGGCACGGAGAGAGAGTGACCAATCTGCGCGCAAACCAGCAGCCAATCCGCGCAGAGCAGGGAGCACACCAATGACAGCTCGAAGAAGTGGAAAATCCGAGCAGGGGCGGGACCGGGGGGAGGGAAACCACCAATCACAGCGCGGGGCACGGCGTGGGGATGCAATGCGAGGCGGCGATTGCCTGGGAGCGCAAGACTTGGCACACAACGCTGGCGGGCAATCAGAGGACGGGTGAGTGTGCGCGTGTGCAGAGTGCAAGGCGGGGCCCGGAACTGAAAAAGGGAAAGAGCCACCGGATAACATAGCAGAGAGCAGCAGACAATCAGTGGCGAGCAGGAGCCTCAACCAATCACAAGGGAGGCCGCTCGTTAGGGGCGGGCTCATATAAAGCCTGGCCGCGCGCCCACAAAGGGTCACTAGCTGAGTCGACGGTTGGAGAAAGCAGCGGAGTCAAGGCAAGGCAAGACAAGGCAGATGTGCTTGTGACCAGCACGCGTCACAAGAGATTATGCTCGGTCAACTTCCTGGTGGAAGAGGCTGAGCATAAATAGCAGGGTGAGCCAATCAGGTGCAGAGCTGCACAGCAGGCAGGAACAAGGCTGAAGCCAATCAGGCGACTGGAGTTTGATGGGGGTGGAGCCTGTGCCAGATCCTCACACTCCCTCAGAGATAGGCGCCCCAGAGTCAGGACTGAACAATGGCTTAGCTCGGAGAGGTATTGTTCCCCAAACTTGAGTCAGTATCCTTCCCCACTCCTAACAATGTCCGAAGCACTTCACCTCCCACATTTGGATAGCAGGGCCTTATCTCTTTCTGTGCAGACTGGCTAAGGGAATTAACAGCCCTGCACACAAAGACGACAGAAAATACACTCATCTTAATCTAAACCATCAAATACATATAACAAACCACACTGTCAAGAGGGATCCTGGGTTAACCCATGGGTATCCAGTTGAAATGGCCGGGTTTAACCTTTATTATAATAGCTGTATTTCCCCTACTGTCACAATGTTAATTTGGATATGCAAAGCATAGGCATATTACTTAAATTAGCATATTTCCCAGTATCTCATTCGATCCTTTTTATGCACAGGCGTCTCTTCATGTGTTGTATACTGTAAATGTTTGTTTTGTGAGGTATAAAGGTAACTTGGGACTAATAAAATAGGTCTCTCCTTTTTTTTAAATCAATCCACCAATATTCTCACAAATTCTAAAGTTGGTGAATAAAAATTCATGCACCTCTAGTGAGAAGTTACATATCAGCACTTACAACTGTAGCCATGTGTAAAATTGATATACATATCTCCTTCATACTGGCAGTAATCCTGGTAAGTGTGCAGGTTTGCCAGTAACAATCATGGAGGTTTGCCCTCACACCCTGGTGAGGTGTCATATGTATACAAAGGAAGTGACAACATGCTTTGTGTCCACTATTATTGACACAGGGGTGAGTCATTTCTAGAGCCTA
>WSYH01018945.1:0-10628 GCA_036426205.1 Ascaphus truei
CTCGCCTAAGTGGCTTACACACAACCCAGCCGCAACCCAGCCAGCCACACGATCGTGGAACGGTTGGTCATGGCCCATTCTTGAGGAAACTTCCCTCTCCGGATTCCGCCGTTGGTCGTCGGAGTGACCCCCACAATGCGGATGAGCTTGTGGCCCTCGAAAAGTACATCAGCAGAAGCCCCAACCCGCAAACCCCAGTCCGTGGAGCAACCCCCACTACCCGAGTTTCCAGGACTCTTCCAAGAACGGTAAAAGGTACCGGGGTTAAGGGGCGCTGAAGAGCGCATCCCACCTCACGCAGCACCAGCACGAGTGGTTTCGCACACTAAGGCAATAGCCAACATGGTGAGCCGGGAAAAGGCTCGTAAGGGACCAGACTATGTACCTAAATGTGTAATTGTCATGAGAGGCCCACACAAAATCTGCCCACTAAATGAGCCCATGCAATGCAACAGCGTGGAAACTTATTCGCTGTTGTCCCCAATGTATGGGCCCTAGCCCATGAGGACCCCTTGAATAACCATCTGTGGGCATTTGTAAAGGTTAATGGTAAGATGGTTCGGCCTCCTTGCCTCTGTACTATGGTCAAGAAACCTATTGTCCGAATTCCTCTGCCCTTATAACAGGGGAACATGTCAAAAGAGTTGGCCATTTGTTGTATACTGGATACTCATGAATATTCCACTGTTATGTTTTTTTTGAAAAAGAGTTTGTTCTTTTAGATTTCAAGTGGGTATTGTACCCAAAAACTGGCAAATGATTGTGTTAATAGGGACCGACTTCCCCATTTTCTAAAAATGTGGTCCCCCCCTGCCAGAATAGCGCCCAAGTTCAATAGCGACCATAACCGAAGTATTAGAAAACAAATCCTTTCCCTTTTTCAGAATGGAGGTTGACGAGGGCCCAATAAGAAGGGGAAAAGAGGAGTGCTGTAAAAATTCCCTTCCCCATCACTACTTTGGTAGGGAATACCCCCAAATCACGATGTTGAGCAGACCACTTCCACCCCAGAACCGGATAAGACCCTCGCTGACCTATAGGTCAGTCCTTGGAGTTTTAAGAAGGCCCAGTGGGAGGACCCCACATCGGGTAGCAAGGGAAATATCGGGACCAAAAATACTCTCCTGGCCAACCAGATAGGTCACTTGCTTACCCCTACTTCGAGTAGATAGACCTAGTATATCGGTTGATACAAGGAAACATTACACACTAAACAATGTTTGGTACCGCAACGGACATTCCGTAACGTAGTATTACACCTCGCACTAGTCATCCATTGGTGGGGACACCCTAGGGTGGAAAAGACAAAAGAAAAGGTCTTCCGACAGCTTCTATGGCCTGGTTTCTGGCAGAAATTACGAATTATTGTTCCTCAGCCCAAATGGTCAGATCAGCCACCCGCCCCGTTCCAAGCGTACCAGCCCATTTGGTACCCCTTCCCATAATAGAGTACCATTGGACCAGATTGCTATGGATCTAGTAGACCCCTAATAAAGTCTGCTAGTGGACATCAGCATATATTGGTAATATTTAGATTATGCCACCCGTATCCGGAGGCAGTGTCCCCTACGTACACCCTCAGCTAAAAACATATCAAAAGAGTTTAGTAGTTCTGTTTCCCCGGTCGGTATTCCTAAAGAGATTCTATCTGACCAGGGAACCATTTATGTCCAATTACACTGGCGACCACTTTTATTCGAGCTGGGCTAGTCCCACGAATTCGGGTATACCCGGGTGTATTGAGTTTGTGACTGTTTTCCTGCCCGAGTGCATTGAGTATTTTCCAATCAGGGATTGAAGCATTTTATATTCCCGGCTGGCTGCAATCCTGCCCATCTATATATATATCCTGCATAACAATTCATGAATTATGCCATCTGGTAGACACGCGAAGCATTGGCAGCCTATTAATCCTAATCATTATCATTTAACACAGATCACCGCCCGTCAGCCAGCATGAACCCAGGCTGGGAAGGCAAACCACAACAGGCTTGTCAAGAGTGAGGACGCGCATTCCATTTATCTGCCAGGTACATACTGGTATAGCTCGAATAAAGTGTGTCGGTGCAGTAACGAAAGAGCTATTAAACTCCTAAAACAAGCATCTCAAGAACCTCAGTCTATCATCCACACAACAGATGGTTTAGTGGAAAGTTCAATAAAACCTTAAGAGCATGTTACGGGCGGCGGTTGATAAAATGGGAAAAACTGGGATTGTTTGTTACCGTACCTGTTATTTGCCATTAGGGAGTTCCCCAATCATCCACTTGGGCTTCTCCCCGTTTTGAACTATTGTATGGCCACACCCAAGGAGGCTTACTGGATTAACCAAGAGACTTGGGAACACAGGTTACCCCTTACAGAATGTAATAGTAGCATGTTGCAGTATGCAGGACCGCATTGCTGCAGTCCTACCCATAGTGAGGGACACATGGAAAAGCTCAAGAAGCCAGAGGTAATACACTATAATAAGGGTGCTAGTCAAATTTTTCTTCCCTCCAGTGATAGGTATAGTTCGGTTCCCACCCGTGGAGAGTAAATTCCTTGCTAATGGCATGGCCCATATGAGGTCTTGGGGAAAGAGTGGGAGATAATTATAAGTGTAAGACAGCCAGGTATGAGAAACCTGATCAAATTATCCATATAAACCTACTCAAGCCCTGGAAAGATAAAGAAGTCTTGTTAACCCTAGTACCCCCAGTCCGTCAGAGAATCAAGAAACTGACCCCATTGTTCATAGCTGAAACCCTGTCTGTTCATCAAGAAAACGAGAGGTTCAGAATTGTGAAAACGAAACAAAGAAATCTTCTCTCTAACGGCCAGGTAGAACTAGCGTAATTGACATGACCTAGTCTCTGAACCGGGGGTCCGATTAACCTTAAACCGTACCGAACCCAGAGGCCAAACGAAAGGCTATAAGTTTAGAGGTTAAAAAAATGCTAAACTAGGTGTAATTGAGGAATCCCAAAAGTGGGTGGAACCTCCTATAGTCTATCTCCCAAAGCCAATGGTACAACAAGGTTTTTATATGACTAACCGGAACTAAACGCGGTGTCCAAAATTTGATACTTATCCTATGCCAGGGTAGATGACTGTATCAGAGACTGGCAAAGCCCGATATCTCACAACCCTAGACCTAACAAAAGGGTACGGTGCAGTTCCCCCACAGAAAGGGCACAAGAAAAGACAAGCCTTCCTCCACCCCAGACTTGCCTCTTTCAGTATAAGGTGTTGCCGCTTTTGGCTTCATGAGCTCCCCC
This sequence comes from Ascaphus truei, assembly GCA_036426205.1. NCBI lineage: Eukaryota > Metazoa > Chordata > Amphibia > Anura > Ascaphidae > Ascaphus > Ascaphus truei. The sequence continues at coordinate 3,261 of WSYH01018945.1, forward strand.
GCCACATTCCAAAGAATGATGGATAAAATTTTAAACCACAGCTGCCGGTAATGCTGCCGCCTACCTGATGATTGGTAATCCATATGAAAGATTGGCATCCCAACCTTCCAAAGGTCCAAGCTGTGGCTTGACCGTCCGGTCCTGCTGGACAACTGCTAACCCCCTAAATGCACTATTGTCTGGAGGAGGCCAAATATCTGGGATTTCTATTGGCAAGGTTTACTCAAACCCCAACCTCAAAGTGGAGGCGATACAAAATTGGCCAGGCCAGTTACAAACAAACAAGTAATGACCTTTTTGGGGTTAATTGGTACTATAGAAGGTTTATTCCCAATTTGCCAACTAAGGCAAACCCCACTAACGACCCCAACAAAGCAAGAGGACCGCTATGGTAAGTGGTCCCCCGAAACCGAACAGCCTTTAGAAAAGCCTGAAGGAGCTCTCTGTGCCCCCACCATTGTGGTTTCACAACCTGACTTCTCCAAAGAGTTCGTAGTCCAAAACCGACGCATCTGAGGTAGGGCTGGGGCGGTACTCTTCCCAGGAGTCTCAAGGTGAGGAGCACCCCATCCTTTATTTAAGTAGGAACTAAATCCCCAGGAGAAAAATTACCCATAGTAGAGAAGAGTGTCCGCAATAAAGTGGGCTGTAGAGACGCTCAATACTACCTGTTTTGGAGAAAATTCCGGTTGGTCAAATAAATCAGCACCCTCTTACCTGGATGTGTCAAAACAGGGAAAAGAATGCTAGAGTGACCCGTGGTTTCCTAAGCCTACCACCCTTTTAAATTTTCTGTGGAACACGGTCAGGCACAAACATGGCAATGCTGACGGGTTGTCAAGGATGCACTCCTAATATCCATGGTCCTCATCCCTCGAGTCTGAGCTGGGGGGAGGATATGTGACAGCAACCAGGGGATGGTAATAATTTCCGTATATAGGGCTCCCAGGATACTAGACAGTTTCTATCCTGTTTGGCCTGGGAGTGCAGCCTTATAATACATACACTCCATCCCACAGTTTTGGCAAGCGCTGGAACTGAGATGAGAGATCCACCATAGTTTGTCTGCTGCCTGCTGCTGATTTCTGTCACCCTGTCATGCTAATTAGGAATCATATGAAAGACTGATTCCGTTTGCTCTGGGCTCCCACACAGATGCAGGAGGCTGGAAGGCTCTGAACTACAGGGGAGAAGCCTCTTCCCAAACAGGTTCAATCTTTCTGTTCTTTGTGTAAGACTGCAAAGGTCCCGTGTTTTGATGTTGGCAAGTGGAAAGCACTTCCATACCCTGAGTCAGGGATATCTAATTAAGTTATCCGCTCAGGTGAGCAGCTTTTGTTTTTGATCTGTTTTCTGTTGTATGACTCCTGTGGCGTTCTCATTGCCTGGGACTGAATAAACCATCATAGCCTGTTTAGGAACGTACGTGACGCCTCATCTTTAACCTACCCTAAAAGACCGTGTTCTAAACATCCCGGAACAAACGACGAGCCCCCGGAGTAAGCCGTTTGTTCACTATATATATATTATATAATGTGACATAGTCCAAAGATGTTAGGCGCTTTCCTGCCCCGTTTTTAGGTCAAAAGGCGGAATAGTTAAAAATGATCCATCCACAGCTTCACATTAACTCAGACTGCTGGATGGAAAATCCAACCAACAGATTACAATGGGTCTAGTTCTCCCCTCACCTGCTCTTCTAATCACTTCCACAGGTATTTAGAGCAGAGAGGTTTGCTGGCAGTCTCTCTCCTTTAAGCCTGGAGGCTGGGGGGGTATCGCTGCTCCCCCTGTCATCCAGTTTCGGGTGGACGGCGCCCTCCAAGTATCAACGTACCAGAGGATTTTGCCTGGACACTTTGGACGCGATTTCCCACCACACCAGATAAGACAAAACAATGTTTATTGCTGTGGTAAAAGACTGTGCTGTATCTAGTGACCCTAAAGGGAGGGCATTGTTTTAAGCTGGGGGAACCAGGTTTTTGGCCAGCAGCACGTAGGGGCTGATTCCTATTTGTAGTTAATCCCTGAAAGGGATAGGATATCTTTATATGATTTGGTTTTTATTTCTTAAAAGTGACACTGTGTGAAATGTTATACACTGATATGAGTAAACCGCTGATGAAAAATATCTGAGTGCCTCTACCTACACATGTAAAGCTGCAGTCCCTTACTGGGATGAAAATAAAGCAGCAGAAGCCTGTGTTAAGCAATGTAATACTTTGCATGATCCTGTTTTTTGTATAATAACCCTAGAAGACTGTGTCGGGAAGACCCAGACAGACGTCAGCGCTACAAAGAGGGGCGTTTGTCACAATATATATATATATATATATATATATATTATATATATATATATATATAATAATATATATATATATACACACACACCCGTTCTAAGTGAAACTGCTCTGCATTTTGTCACAACTTGTATTTTGATTTTATCATTTTTCGTGAATGAAAAACTTTTGAGAGTGACAAAGCAAAGAAGTTTCTCTTCGTACTCGTGTGCTTGGCACACCAGCCCTTTTTTTGTCAGAAGACTGACCCCAGGCCTATGTATTTAAGCCCCAGGCAGATGAAGTAATGTATCCACACAGAACTGATCAGGATCTCAGATACATACAGTACAAGCAACATGTGTTTTAAGATTGTCATATGGCACAGCTCTCATATTAGCAGTGGTTATTGTCACCTTTATATGATCCCAAATGTAACCCTTGCTGCCAGGCTCATAGGCATGAACATCAATGTCTTTTATCTTGGTCTTGTATGATGTAGTGTAGTTACCTTAGCCAGGGTGCTGGATTCGTGTTGGCTGGGCGATAATAGATATGATTGGCGCCAGGAACCTTTATTCATTCAAAGCAGATTTATTAATATATCCTTATACACAATGACTTGGAATAGGCATTACTACTTTCATCCTGACTGCTGTCTGAAACTTCTCCCTCACTTGCCCCTATCTTTGCCCGCTAGGGAGGTGCTGAGGCTTATCCCTTTGATACCCCTACAGTATGGAAACCCTCTGTTGGGTGTCTTTGGTAGTACTCCATCATCATATGACCCCTTTTGGGCCCGGTACTTATATACCCTCTGCCAATATAACTTTCTCTTCCTCAGCAATGCATGCATCTTGTGGTAGTCTCGACTCCTGGCATAGATTGCCTCTCAAGAACCCCTAAGGGTGAGGGAGCCATCTCTTGGGACCGCTAACTAACCAGGTTACTGTCCCACTCTATAAAGCATAAAGGGGATCTTGTCATATACTATTGTATGAAACGTATCTACAACATTAACGTGAGATCCCACTACTTCAACCTCCACCTGGATCTGCCTTCCAAACCTTCCCCCTCCCCCGCTATATATTGTGGTACCCTGCTTCCCCCCCTTCCCCAGACTCTAACGGTGTGTGTCTAGGGTGCATGATGCAGATTACATGCATGTGTGGTGCATACCTGTGAGGAACAGGAGGGCCTGAGCTTCCCGCAATTTATTGGGGAGCCAGGACCGGCTTCTGGGGTGGTAGCCCCATGATCTCTTAGTGGTGCAGCGCCTCCATCTTCTATACTCCCAGGAATATGGGACAGGACCTGTATAGAGAACCCCTTTGTCCCAGGGTAATAGCTTCCAATTCACAACACAGTCTTTGGTAACAAAGGATAGTCTCTTTTTATTGGCAGATCGCAACTCCCAACGGTAGTGGCGTCCAGTAGCCACAACAACAAACCACGCTGTTCTTATTACTCTGCTCTCCTCCACACAGATAATTCCTCCTCTCCTTCCCTCCAAGTCTCTCCTCCCTGACAGGATGGTCTGGGCTAGGCTTCAATACCCCGTGGCCCACCCCCGAGGTTATCCTCGCGGTGGGCTTGGATTCTCCCCCCCTCACCCCAGGCAGTGGGTGTGAGGGCATGGTCCACCAGGTCTACTCTATCAGCTCTACTAAAGGAGCTGAATCTATTCATCTCTCTCTGCTCCTGCACTCTGCCAGGGGAAGACCGCGGTCTCCTCCAACTCCTCACCGATCCGCAGGACTCTTCGACTCACGGCATACTAACTGAACTGCAGCTCTCGCAAAACTGACTGCACTGCAGACGCTCTGCATAACTCTCTCACTCACAGGAGTTGGCTGTGCTAATATAGAGCTAGCCCCACCTCTCGTGATGTCGGCAGAACCTCCCCTCTTGCTCACGCCCTGCAGCAGAGTCCAGCCTGCATCTACCTTCAGGGCAGGGCTATGAAGGGGGCAAAAAACCCATATATATATATATATATATATATTATAGTATGCTATGGACTTCTTCTGTTTTTTGTATGTTTGTGATCAGCCAATCACAGAAAGAAACTTGTCCTCCTCCTACAGACTGTTCTCTGAACTGGACTTTCCATCAGTTTTATTCATGTGATTGGTTTTATTATATTATTATTGTTGTGTTTGCACTGTACCACTTTATGTATTCATTTAATATCACCCATCAGTCACATTACACTTACACTCACCACTCATTAGTGCCTCTCTTTGTGTTAGTTTATATATATATATATATATACACATCTCATAATGTCACTGAGCAGGGCAGGGTGTTACTTTCTGCTGAGCACCCCAGCACCAGGTGATGGGAAAGGGGTGTTACTTCTGTGTGGACCTACACAATTTAACCCCTTAAGGCCATTGTAATACCAAAGGGGAGTTACAACACCAAGAGAAAGGAAAACTACCAGTTATAAGCACAAGTTTCAATTCATCTCATTTAATTTTACACTCACTTAAGTCCTCCCTAACTCTCCTCATAGAAAAACTTCCAAATTGCTCACTGACATAGTTTAGCAAACCTGGTGCAAAGTGTCTTGATACCATATGCTAGCACATACTGCAGTGATGCAAAGTCAAACTACAACAATTTGCACCTGGTTTTGAGGAAATGGCATAATTTACACTGTTCACAACAATGTAGGGTCCACAGACATTAAAAAAACAAATTCCAATGGGACTTATTTTCTTGACTATGAAATATTTTATTATATAACACTTGTCATTGATACTTTTAAAAACGTCATCATAATTGTTTTCAATTCCAGTGTAGATGGAGCAGTTCCAAAAATAAAAACAGCCGTAACAATATCAATTCATCTGGGGAGTGTGCACTGTATTTTGTTGCAAGGTTTCCATGTGGGAATATGTTTTACATAAATAGCTTGGTAATTGTTAACTTCTGAATTTGAAATGTAAAATGCTAATTGCATGAATAATTGTACTTCACATTGATAAATATACACATATAGAAGACTGCAAGGTGGAAAAAAGCAGGAAAGCAAAAACGTTGGTTTATACAGTGTCAAACACAGTAAAAGAGTAACAGATTCTTGTGGAAATGATTAAATCTGGTACATAAATGTGCACTACTGTACTGTATGTTCCACTCTAAGAAAAACAACAGATGGTGGTTTGTCAAAAAACAAAATTTGATAACTGAAACCTTTTTGGTTCCCATATAACTTTAACGATGAGAATAGAGGCTATTCCCCTAAGGTTTCTTGGCCTCGTTACAGGGTTTAAAGCATATTGCCAGCATTCCATATAATAAATTAAATGGTTAGAAAGCAAATAATGGCAGTGAATGCAGGCATGGTGTACAAAGCTGCCTTGCACACTACCTCAAATTATAATAATTGTGTTGAATGTATTTTTTTCCGCAATGGTAAGGTAAAGCAACACATAAAAAAAGTAAGCTTCTTTGGAGGCTTTTAAGGACAAGAACTGGCATTGATGCTGGATCGCAGTTTAATATGCACTGTCAGGGCCGCAGACAGATTTTCCATTGGCCAGGACTAGCATCGGCGGTCTTGTGAGCCCCCCATTTCACACATCGCAAGCACCCTCCTCTATCCCCCCCTCTTCCCCATGTATTTCTCTCCCCTCCCGTCTCACTCTTATCCCTCTCATTCTGATCCCAAATACATACAAGCCCCCCACCCCTAAAATACTACAACCCCCCCAGATACATGGAAAAAACCACCACACCCCAAACATTTTTTTTTGTAAAACACCCCCTATAACAGGGAAATCACGGTTGAGAAAAACTGTCTCTAAATCCACAGTGGGCTGGTTGATTGTCTGTGCAATTAACCAGACACCTGGCTGTTGAGACTGTGTTAGAAAAGGCCTGTTCTGAGACACATACGGCTGCGGCCGAGTTTATTCGGCATTTGCCCGTTCTCAGGCCGCAGCAGTAACCTGGGCGCGCCGGAGGGTGCCGGGCGCGCGCCGAAGCAGCGGAAGAGCCCGCCTCCGATCGGGTGCTCTCCCTCCCGCTGCCGGGTCCGCCGGGTCCCCGGAACCCCCTGGCCCGTCCCCCACAATCGCGGGACACCAGGGCTCCCTCGGGGAGCCCTGGACGCGCGTGCAGGGGCGCTGGCACCCGATTCGTGACCGCCATCGGTGACGCGCGGCACGCCGAGGGAGTGGACTAGCAGCAAGCCCGGGGCATCCCCCGGCTTGCGGAACTAGCCCTGCTCGATTAGTGTGTCGGTAGTGTAGGAAAAATAGGCTAAAGAGCTCCATGCCAGGAATAAAGAATAATGCAAGCCAAACCACTAATCCAGGTATAAGAATGAGTAATGGTATTAGTACATACCACTAGTATGGTACTATCCTCCTGAAGACAGTGGTAGATGGTACAAGCCCACCCACCATCAGTCTCATTGGCAGGTTCCCCTGAAATATGAACAATACTCACAGATCCTAGGATGGTAGGCAGGCTGTGCAGCTTCCAATATGTAGTAAACAGGAATAATGAGAACAAAGCGCCACAAGCAAAACGGAGCAGGGGACCCAGAATCAAAAAATAAAATAAAGGGCACTTTTATTTTATTTTTGATTCTGGGGTCCTTCCTGCTCGTTTTGCTTGTGCGCTTTGTTCTCCTTTTATTCCTGTTCTGAGAACAGGAAGATTTCCTTATCTACAAGTAGATTTGTTCTCCATTTATTCCTGTTTACTACATATTGGAAGCTGCACAGCCTGCCTACCACTCCTAGGATCTGTGAGTATTGTTCATATTTCAGGGGAACCTGCCAATGAGACTGATGGTGGGTGGGCTTGTACCATCTACCACCTGTCTTCAGGAGGATAGTACCCATACTAGTGGTTATGTACTAATACCATTACTCATTTCTTATACCTTGGATTAGTGGTTTGGCTTGCATTATTCTTTTATTCCTGGCATTGGAGCTCTTTAGCCTATTTTTCCTACACTACCGACACACTTAATCCGAGCAGGGCTAGTTCCGCAAGCCGGGGGATGCCCCGGCTTGCTAGCTCCACTCCCTCGGCGTGCCGCGCGTCACCGATGCGCGGTCACGCATCA
>WSYH01018946.1:0-10628 GCA_036426205.1 Ascaphus truei
GTTTTAGGTGGGTGACTGCTGCCGTCTTGGGGGGGTGACGGAACGACTGCTGGGGGGGTGACTTGACTGCCTGTCTTGGTGGAGATGACGGACTGCTCAGTGCCTGCCTGGGGGACTGATGCCTGCCGGGTGGTGAATGACTTTGCCTTCCTGGGTGGGTGACTAAACTGCCTGCCCTTGGTGGGTGAATGACTCTGCCTGCTGGGGGGTGGAATGACTGCCTGCTTGAAGGATGCTTGGTGGGTGGGCTGAAGGACTGACTGCCTGTCTGGGTGGGTTGACGGGACTGACTGCCTGCCTGGGGTGGGTTGAAGGACTGAATGCTGTCTGGGGGGTTGATGGGGACTGACTGTCTGCCTGGGTGACGGACTGACTGCCTGTCTGGGTGGGTGACGGACTGACTGTCTGCCTGGGTGGGTGGGTAGGTGACTGACTGCCTGGGTGGGTGGGTGACGGACTGACTGCATGCCTGGATGACGGATCTGACTGCCTGTCTGGGTGGGGGATGGACTGACTGTCTGCCTGAGTTTTGACTGACTACCTGCCTGGGTGGGTGCCTGCCTTGACTGCCTGCCTAGGTGGGTGACTGATGCCTTGTCTGGAGTGGGGGTGACGAACTGACACTGCTGCCTTGAACTGGACTGCCTGGGGTGGGTGATAACTGTCTGCCGTCTTGGTTGGTGACGGGAGGGACTGCCTGTATTGGGGGAGGTGCCGGGACTGAATGCCTGGGTGGGTGACGAATGCCGTCTTGTCGGTGGATGAGGACGATGCTGCATGGGGTGGGTGAACAGACTTGCCTGCCTGGGTGCGTGGGGGGGTGACTGACTGCCTCCGGGGTGGGGACGATGCCGGGGGGGTGGACTGACTGCCTGCTTGGGTGGGTGAACTGACGGGGTTCTGCCTGTCTTGGTGGGGTGACGGACTGACTGCCTGTCTGGGGGGGGGTGTGGACTGACTGCTTGGTGGGTGACTGACTGCCGGGTGTTGGTGGGTGACGGATGACTGCATGCCTGGGTGGGTGACTGACTGCCTGCCTGGGGGTGGGTGATGACTGACCTGCCTGGGTGGTGTGACTGAATCGCCTGCCGGTGGGTGGGGAATGACTGCCTGCCTGGGTGGGTGTGAATGACTGCCTGCCGGGGTTGACGTGCCTGCCTGAGCGCTGGGTGTGGTGGGGTGACGGACTGACTGACTGACCTGGGTGGGGTGACTGATGTGCCTGACTGGGTGGGGTTGTGTTGATGCCTGTGCGCTGGGTGGCGTTGACTGACGCCGTCTGGGCTGGTGCCGGTGGGTGACTGCACGGCCTGTCTGGTGTGGGTGGTGACTGCTCGCCTGGGTGGGTGCTGAACCTGCATGGGTGGGTGGGTGGTGGACGACTGCCTGCCTGGGTGGGGGTGGTGACTGATCTGCTCTGCTGTGTGGGTGACTGCCTGCCTGGGTGGGTGGGTGAATGAGCCCTGCCTGGTTGGGTGGACTGGACTGCTGCCTGGGTGGGTGGGTGAATGATGCTGCCGGGTGGGCGACTGGACTGCCTGCCTGGGGGGGGGTGAATTTACTGCACTGCCTGGGTGGGGTGTGTGACTGTCGCCTGCATGGGTGATGGACTGCCGCGTGGGTGGGTCGACGACTGCCTGCCTGGGGTGGTCTGTGTGACGAACTGCCTGCTGGGTGGGACTGGACTTCCTGGGTGGGTGAGAACTGATGCGGCATGGTGGGTGGAGTGACTGACTGCCTGCCTTATTGCTGCATTTGGTGGGGTGGGTGACGGAGACTCGACCTGTCTGGGTGGGTGAGGATGACTGACCTGCCTGGGTGGTGGGTGAACTTAGCCTCGCTGGGTTGGTGACGGCTGACTGCCTGTCTGGGGGGTGAGTGTGGACTGACTGTCTGCTGGGGTGATGACGTGATGACTGCCTGTCTGGATGGGGTACGGATGACTGTTGCCTGGGTGGGTGGCGTGGTGACTGACTGCCTGGGTGGGTGGAGGTGACGGATGAGCTGCCTGGATGCGGACTGACGGCCTGTATGGGGGGGTGACGGACTGGACTGTATGCCTGAGGGGTGGGTGGGTGTTGGACTGACATGCCTGCCTGGGGGGTTGCTGCCTTGATGCCTGTCTAGTGGTGGAACTGACTGCCTGTTGGGGGGGTTAAACGGAATGACGGCCCGCCTTGATGACTGCCATGCCTGGGGGGGGAACTGACGTCTGCACTGTCTGGGTGGGTGACGGACGAATGCATGTTTGGGGGGTGAGGATGGACTGCCTTGGGTTGGTGAATCTGGATGCCGTGTGTTGGTGGGGGTGACGGAGACTGACTGCGGTCTAAGCTGCCGGGTGGGTGGACTGACTGCTGCCTGGGTGGGACTGAGCCTGCCTGGGTGGGTGACTGACTGCCTGCCTGGGTGGGTGAGACTGTGATGCTGGCCTTGACATGAAGCGCTGGGTGGGTTGGGGGACGGACTGACTGCGCTGCCTGGGTGGGTTGGACTGATGCACTGACTGGGTGGGGTGGGTGAATGACTGCCTGCGGGTGGGGACTGACCGCTGGGGTTGATGACTGCTGCCTGTGGGTGGGTGGAACTGCCGGCCCCAGGTGGGTGGGTGGGTGGTGACTGCATGCCTGGTGGGCGGCTGCCTCTGGGTGGGTGGGTTGACTGACTGCCTGGCCTGGGACTTGGCATTGGTTATATGCATGCTGGTGTGACTGCATGCTGGGTGGGGCGAATGTGCTGAGGGGTGGTGGGTGACACTTGCCTGCCTGGGTGGGTGTGTGACTGAACTGCTGCCTGGGGTGATGATTGACTGGTGGGGTGAGTGACTGCTGCCGCCGGGTTGGGTGACTGCGACTCTGCATAGGTGGGTGTGTTGTGACTGATGCCTGTGGTGGGTGTGGTTGACGATCTGCCTGCGGGGTGGGGGTGGTGACATGACTGCCTGCCGTGTGGGTGTAGGACGATGCCTGGGTGGCGTGGGGACTGACTGCCTGCGCTGGGTGGGGGGGTGAGTCGACTGCCTTGCCTGCTGCTTGGGTGTCGTGACTTATCTGCAGTGGGTGGGTGGCGTGGGACGTGACTGCCTGGCCATGGGGTGGGAGGGGTGCTGCTGATGCCTGCGTGGGCCGTGATGACCGCTGAGTGGGTAACTGGACTGCTGCTGGGTTTTGGGTAATGACTGCATGCGGGTGGGGTGATTTGCCTGGGGGACTGCGCTGGGTGGGTGAGCACTGCCTGGGTGGGGGATTACCTGCCTGGGTGCGGCTGGACTGCCTGCCTGGGTGATGCCGCTGAGGTTGACGACTGCCATGGGTGTGTGCTGCGGTAACTGACTGCCTGCATGGGTGGGTGACTGCCTGCGGGTGTGGATGCCTGCTGGGTGGCGTGACCCTGCCGTTGCACTGGGGTGGTGGACGCCTGCCTGGGGGGTGTGCTGGGGTGCTGAATCTGCACGCGTGGGCGACTAGCCTGCCTTGGGTGGGTTAATGACAGCTGGCCTGGGATGGCTGGGTGGAACTGCCATGCCTGGGGTTGACTGCCTGCTGGGGTGACTGCCTGCAGGGTGGGTGACTTCGCTGCCTGGGTGGGTGACCGCGCCGGGTACTGCCTGCCTGGGTGGGTGATGCATGCCTGCCTGGGTGAGGTGACTGCCTGCCCTGACGGAGCCTGGGGGATGACTGCATGGGTGTGTGGATGACTGCCGCTGGGTGATGATGCCTGCGGGTGGGGTGGACGACTGGCCTGGGTGTGGATGATGCCGGGGTGCCGCTGGGTGGGTGACTGCCTGGCCTGATGGACTATGTGCGGAGTGGTGCTCTGCCTAGGGCTGGTGCTGATGTGCGTGGTGCGACTGCCTGGGTGGGTGACTTGCCTGCCTGGGTGGGTGATGCCTGCCTGGGTGATGAATGCGCTGAGGGTGGGGTGACTGCCTGCCTGGGTGGTGACTGACTGCCTGGGGTTCGGGTTGGTGGACTGACTGCGCCTGGGTGGGGGGTGATGACTATGCCTGCCTGGTGTGGGGATAACTGCCTGCCTGGGTGGGTGACTGCCTGCCTGGGTGGGTTGGTTACCTTGTGGTGGGTACTGAGCTGCCGGCTGGGTGGGTGGTGGTGAATGCCAGCACTGCCGTGACTGCCTTGATGGGTGGGTGACCGCCTGCGTGATGCCTGCCGGGTGGGACTCATGGGCCTGGAGGGATGGACTGCCTGCCTGGGTGGGTGAGACATGCCGGTGGGTGGGCTGGATGCACTGCATGGCGTGGTGGGTTGACGGACTTGGCCTGCCGTGTGGGTGATGACTGACATGACGGGGGGGTGGGTGGACTGCATGCCTGGGTGGGTGGGATGCTGGGCTGGGGTACTGATGGCCTCGGTGGGGTGGGTGACATGTGCCTGCTGGTGTGATCTGCCGGTGGGTGGGTGGGTGACTGCTGGGGGACTGACTGCCTGGTGGGGTGGCTGACGCCGGTGGAAGACTGCCTGCCTGGTGGGTCTGGGTGAATCCTGCCTGGAGTGAGGGACGCCTGCGATGGGTGGGTGGTCTGCCTGCCTGGGTAATGACTGCCGTGGGTGGGTGATGAGCAGGTGACTGGGCTCTGGGTGGGTGATGACGCCGGTGGGTGACTGATGCCTGCCGGGTGGGTGAATGCATTGCCGGGGTGACTGATCTGGGGTGGTGACTGCTCTTGCCTGGGTGGGGGGTGATCTGCGCTGCACCTGGGGTGAATGACTGCACTGCTGGGGTGGTGAGGGTGACGCCTGGCCGGGTGGTGATGACGTGCCTGCCGGGGTGGTGGTGGAACTGACTGCCTGGTTGCCTGCTGGTGGGCGAATGCGCCGGGGTGACTGACTGCCATGTGGGGTGTGGTGACTGCCTGCCTGGTGGGTGAGTGATGCCTGGGTGGTTGTGGCTGATGCCTGCCTGGCGTGGGTGATGGGACTGAGCCTGCGAGGGGTGGGTGACTGACTGCCTGCTGCTGGGTCGGGTGAACTGGCCTGCCTGGGTGGGTGGGTGACTGACTGCCTGCCGGGTGGGTGGGTGAATGAAATGCCTTGCCTGGGTGGGGGGGACCTGACGCTGCCTGGGTGGGTGGTGGGTCGTTGATGCTGCCTGGGTGGGTGGGTGACTGAACTGCTGCGGGTGGGGGAATGATGACGGGGTGGGTGACCTGCCTCCGGGTGGGGGGGTGGACTGACTACTGCCTGGCTGGGGGGGGTGACTGCTGCCGGCTGGGTGGGTGGGTGATGACCTGGGGTATGTGCTGCCTGGGTGGGTGGGTGATGAGCGCGGGGGGGAATGCTCTATGGGTGGGTGGGTGACTGACTGCTGCCTGGCGGTGGGTTAGGTGATGATCTGCCTGAGGGTGGGTGGGTGACGGACATGCTCCGGTGGGCTGGGGTGGTGGGGTGACTGACTCTGCCGCTGGGTGGGTGGGTGACTGACTCTGCCGGGTGGGTGGGTGACTGACGCCTGGGGGTGGTGGGTGATGACATGCCTGTGGGGGTGGGTGGTGACTGCCTGGTGGAGTGGGTGACTGATGCCCTGCCTGCCGGGGGTGAGGGGGTGATGACTGCTGCCTGGGTGGGTTAGTGATGACTGACTGCTGGTGGGTGGTGACTGACTGCCGCTGGGGTGGGTTGGGTGACTGATGGCCGGGGGTGGGGTGGGTGAATGACAACGCCTGCTGCCTGGGTGGGTGGGTGACTGACTGCCTGGGTGGGTGGGTGACTGACTGCCTGGGTGGGTGGGTGACTGTCTGGGTGGGTGGGTGACTGCCTGGATGGGAAGTAGACCAGGTCTTTGGGATTGGAATTCTGATACTTTTTGTAACTGTAATGGCACACTGTGATTTTCTGCACCTATATTAATATACCTAATATCTTCTGATACCCTTTCTCGCCGCGGGCGGGCGGTTCTCCCCACGTATTGTAGCCCACGTGGGCATGTTACAACATAAATAAACATACAGAAGCAACGGCCGTTATTCGAACACTTCACGCGTTGTGTACCTCGGAATACCCACGTCATGGCGCGTGATCTCTTGCAACCAGACCGCCTCTTCCCGCCTTAAGACGCGAGCGCAGAAAATGGCATTTTAGTGTTAAACACTGAATTGACACAGCAGCACAGCGCTGCGCACATTACAATTCATTCATTTCATTGCACACAATCCATGAAATTCAAACAAAGCAACCGCGATAAGCGCGGGTGCCTGGGGCGATGGCCGCGTTAATGTCGCGTGGAGTACAGCAGCGCACACGAAAACGGCGCCGTGATTTCTTCGAATAACCGCCGCTGCATCTGCATGTGCTCCTGCAACTTATAAATGTATTTATTGTGGACATTTTCCCAGTTGTATTTGATACACAAGTTTCCGTTTTCTTAAGTCCACATTTTCAGGCCTTGCATGTTATACATTAAAAAAAAGCCTTCAGGTTTATTTATTAACCGCGTCTCTTTTTCTTTATTTTCAATTGTTACTTTTTTTTTTTTAAAGGCTGTCTTTTAAACTCTGCGCTCCAGTGAACACCACCTGTGGCATATCCGGGAGAAAATCAGCCCAAAACGGATCCTGCTGAGAACATGGCAGCGTTTTCTAACAACCTGCTGCATTCTGGGACATTCTCAGTTAAAACCCGTTATAAAAGGAATACAATTCTCTTTTACTTCTTTTTTCCCTTGCATTTGTGGTTAAAAGAATCTTTCTATCCCTCCTCTCCCTATCTCCCCCCCACTCTACCATACCCCCAATTCTCCCACCCTCCCTCTCCCCGTCCTTCCCTTCCTTCCCCTCTTTATCTTGTTCTGCTTCTCTTTCTCTATCCACTTGGAAACTCACTCAGAGATTGCAGATCTGGAGAGCTGTTTCGCTAAACAAAAGGGGCAAAGGGGTTTATAACTCCTCTGATCGCTCAACTTCACAAAATATGGATAGAAGCTAAATCTCCATCTCAGTTGTTTATTGTACATGAAAAGCACAGGTGGTCCTCGTCGTCCAATGTTTCACTTTACAACGAATGGCATGTCCAACGCTTTACAATGCAACCCTACGGGACGTTTTTCGACCCCGGAAGGCGTTATCCGACCCCGAATGCGTTATCCGACACTCACCGCCATTGATTAACATGGGACTCACTTTACAACGGTGTCACTATCCAACGCTACTTCAAGAACGGGTTCCGGTGGATAACCGAGGACTGCCTATATACTGATTGTGGTTCCCAATGTAATGTAATAATCTGTGTCTCTTTGAAAGCACAATAAAAAAGATTGAAACAAAAAAAAGAAGAAGATTCTCTCTGTCTATTCTATCATCTTTGGTTTTTTTTGCCTCTCTTATTATTGACTCATCATATCGTTTTTCAATAAATCTTTATTCAAGGATTTCTGCCTGTTTATTGTACCCTACTACATCCGAACAGGTTCCTTTGACCCTCCTCAGTTGTCCACAAGGAATATTTTTTAACCATTGTTTATGGTGACAACTTGTATTCAATACGTATAAAATTGTTGCAATCCACAGATTTATAATGTGTTCTCGTTTGAATAGTATTATTAAAATATAAACACATACATCTATAAAAATGTATTAGATTTTTGCTAAAGCTGAGAACTCAGTTTGGTGGGAAACCTGATGTTCCTGAAGCTTTTCCCATTGCTGGTCTGATATTATGGGGGTGGTTGCTACAGGGAACGGGATATCGGCTGTGTCTCCTCCGGTTGGGAGGTTTCTCAAGGCGTTTGTCCTGTATTGCTTGAATTACACCTGGTTCAAGTAAAGCACGTGCCGGGGGTTGAGAACAGGGTGGCAATTGCTATGTCTCATTTACAGTTTTTACAGAATTTTGGACCTGGTTCCAGGTTTAGAGCCAGTGGGGGAACCTAGGCCGCAGTTCCTGTGGGTCATGGTGCTAGAGCAGTGAGGGATCTGATTCGAGGTTCATTGGCCCCGGGTATGTTGGTAGCTTATGTGCGGGCCTGGGAAAAATGGTTACGTTTCCTGTTCCCCCGGGTAATGTAGGGGCCAACCCAAAGGGTGAGGGGACAAGGGATAAGCTGGAGAGCTTTATTTTGCAGAAGCACAAAGTTGGACGGTTAGCGGCTTCAGTGGAGAGGTTGCTGATTGGATTAGTCTGTAAAGGCGGACGACAGGGGGACAAAATTGGTTGATATGTTGGAGAAGGTGGTGGAAGCAACAGGGGCTGTTTGCATCAATGGTTTCGAAGTAAGGTTATATTCTGCTGTTTTTCTCCTTAGCTTTTTGGGGGGGGGGCTTTAAGGGTGAGTGAAATGGTCAGTGCTTCTAGGAGAGGGCAAGGGGGTTTGAAGAGTGAGGATGCCTGTTTGGATAAGGGACGTTTATGTTTTTTTGATATGACAATCCAAGACGGACCAGCGGGGCAAAGGTAAGTGGGTCTCGCTGTCCCAGCTGAGTCTGAGAAACGCGTGGGAGGAGATTTTTGTTCTTTTTGTGCATTATATAGCATGTAACCAATAAACTTTTTTTAGCATCTGGTGAGTTCCTATTTTTCATGGGGTAGCAATCCCACCGACCCATACATTTTTTTCCCTCAGATGAGCAGGAGGGTATTAAGGCTCCCTCCGGTGAAATCTCCAAAGTATCTCTTATCACCCAGGACTTTGGCAGTGTGTGTGTGTGTATCCCTCTCAGAGTCAACATATATCTGACTGGAGTTCTTTGTTCTACCGGCGATTGGGACTGCTGCTTATTTCTACAGTGACGTCACTACTACTGAGATTTACCTCACTAATGCTGTTGTATTCAAGTCCTCTTGTGAGTGCATGTCCAAGAGAACCTTTTTTAATTTTTCTAATATTAAAATGAACTCATACAGTATTACGCTATGGAGCTTGCGCTTCTTTTCCTTGTTTTCCTTTAGGTATTCTGGTGTAGCAACATCATTCCGGAAGCTGCAGTTGGCCCCATTCCGGATTCGCTATCAAATCTCTGGCATTGGACTTTATCCTTTTGATTACTTTATTGTATTTTTTTTTTATTTCATTTTTTATTTATTGGTTTGAATATTCCATGTCCTATTTAATTTATTTATTATTGTTGTGGTTGTTATAGGTTGCTATAGTAATTGGCTTTCCCAGTAGATATACATATATTGTGTTTTATAATCACATCTTTATACTGAGTCTAATGCATATATACATATAGCCATTATGCCCTATATATACACACTAGGTGCAGGTTGCAGCACTACTTTATGTCTCTGTTTATATATATATATATATATATATATATAGTTTTAATAGGTTAGAATCAGGTGTCTCCAGGGCTGAACCCCATTAATTTCAGCTTCCTGAGGAACACCCCCGTAGGTGATGCTGGTATCTCTCTGCAGATTCAATATCCCGCTAACGGCTTCCTATTGGCCCACGTAACTGGGACATGGTAACTGGAGAGAGATGCCGGCGACCCCTACAGAAGTGTGTATCTCAACAAGCGGGTGTAACGATCCTCGTCTAAAGCAGGAAACGGACCCGCAGGGCTGAGGTAGGAAGGTGGAAGAACCGACCTGAGCCGAGGGACAGAGTCCTGATAGAGTAGTGTATCTCAGGAAGCAGGTGTAACGATGCTCGTCTCAAACAGGAAGAGACCCGCAGGGCTGAGGTAGGAAGGTGGAAGAACCGACCTCAACCGAGGGACAGAGTCCTGATAGAGAAGTGTATCTCAGGAAGCGGGTGTAACGATGCTCGTCTCAAACAGGAAGTGACCCGCAGGGCTGAGGTAGGAAGGTGGAAGAACCGACCTGAGCCGAGGGACACAGTCCTGATAGAGTAGTGTATCTCAGGAAGCGGGTGTAACGATGCTCGTCTCAAACAGGAAGTGACCACGCAGGGAGGTTGAGGTAGGAAGGTGGGAAGAACCGACCTGAGCGAGGGACAGAGTCCTGATAGAGTAGTGTATCTCAGGAAGCGGGTGTCTCCGGAGCTGAAATGAATGGGTGTTAAGATCTGGACCCTCCCCCCCCCCCTTCTCAACCTATTTACAAACGAGGACAGTGTAATCCAGGATATCCCATCCGGGCCAGAATCAAATCTGCCAAAATATTCACCCATCTCTACTTGTTATGTTGATAGGAGGGGTTGTGGGGACCTGTTATATGGAGTTATAGGGACTTGTTATACGGAGTATTGGTAGGAGGTATAGGGACTTGTTATGTTGATAAGAGGGGCTGTGGGGCCTGTTATATGGGTAATATGAGGAAATGTGGTGACTTTTTATGTTGGAGAGAATAGCAGGGAGTTACACAGGCGTGGGTTTACAGAGTAATATGAGGAGTTATAGGGACTTGTTATACAGAGTAATATGAGGAGTATAGGGACTGTTTAAGAGTAATTGAGGAGTATAGGGCACTGTTATACAGGTAATTGAGGAGTATAGGGACTTGTGATACAGAGTAATATGAGGAGTTATAGGGACTTGTGTATACAGGAGTAATATGAGGAGGTATAGGGACTGTTATACAGAGTAATATGGGAGTTATGGACTTGTTTACAGATTAATATGAGGAGTTATAGGGGACTGTATACAGAGTAATATGAGGCGTTATAGAGACTTGTTGACAGAGTAATATGAAGGAGTTATAGGAGACTGT
>WSYH01018947.1:0-10626 GCA_036426205.1 Ascaphus truei
GCCTGGCAGAGTCACTGGCTCTTTGGCTGAGCATAGAACCAGTTGTTCTTACCACTCTCTGCCTCCCTAGTTCTATTTTGCAGACTTCCTCGTGAACCGAACCGGCTTCCGCTACGTCTTCCTGTACCTCTGGCATCCCGAACTCGGCACACGGCTACACGACTCTCCGCACCTCTGGCATCCCGATCCTGGCTTACGGTAAACGACAACGTCCCTTTCTCTAACCCTGGACTTGGCAAACGGCACTCTCTACCAACCGTACCTCTCCTGCCCCGATCCGGAATCCCAGACCAATCTACTTTTAAGACGTGTCCTCGTGGCTGTGGGTGGCGTTCCAACCTTCCCACCTCAGCACCGTGGTCCCGTCTCGTTTGTGGTGAGCACATCCTTACATTATGCTCAGCCCAACAAACATGGACCCCGCTGAGGTGGAGCGGACTTTAAATGCCCATACTGCTCTTTTTACCAGATTAGAGACTTATCTGGACCAATCCGATAGACGGATAGATACCTTACAGCAAAGCGTCCACGCTCTTACTCTTCAAGTCCGAACCCTGACTCGGCAATCTCCACTCGTGGCACCCTCTGTACAGGCTAATCCTTTTTCGATACCTCCGTTCACTCCGGAACCACGTATTCCACCACCCAAACACTATGCGGGGGATCCCCAAGGATGCCGGGGTTTCATTAACCAATGTCTCATCCAATTTCGTCTCTCTCCCTCTCGTTTTGTGTCTTCTGTCTCCAGGGTTGGCTACATCTACTCCCTTCTCACCGACCAGGCACTGGCATGGGCCTCTCCCATCTGGGAACAACAGGGTGCGCTCACACAGGACATCGATCTCTTCGTCGAGGAATTCCGAAGAGTTTTTGATACCCCAGCACGGAAGTTAACGGCAGCTTCTGCTCTCCACCACATAAACCAGGGAGACCTTTCGGTTGCTGTGTATGCTGTGGAGTTCCGCACTCTTGCTGCTGAGACGGGTTGGAACGATGAAGCTCTATCTTCTGCTTTCTGGCAAGGACTGTCGGAGACCCTAAAGGACGAGCTCGCCGCACGAGATCGCCCTACTAACCTAGAGGAGTTAATCGCTCTGGCTATTCATGTCGATCAACGCCTACTGGAACGAAAATACGAACGTTCTCATTACCGTTTACGGGTTCCAAGAACTCTTGCACCCTCCTTCGTGGCTCCGTCACCTTCTTCCGGGGACATTCCTGAACCTATGCAGTTGGGGGGCAACAGACTATCTTCTGCTGAGAAGTTACGTAGGTGCACGGCCGGACTTTGCATGTACTGTGGCAATTCCACTCACGCTTTACCCCAGTGTCCCCACAGACCGGGAAACGCCAGCTCCCAGTGAGATCCGGGAGAGTTTCATTGGGAATACTGACACCTTCTCCCATTGTCCAAAACGTCCTTCCCACCAGGATAGTCTTGCCTATAATGCTGTCTGGAGAGGGGTTTCACACCCGGGCACGGGCGTTTATTGATTCCGGTTCTGCAGGTAATTTCATTGATGAAACTTTTGCTAGACAGAACAATATTCCTTTTGTCAACAAGAAGACGCCTGTAGGTCTGGAGGCCATTGATGGTCGACCTCTCAAGCCGGCATTTATCACGCTTCAGACGGTACCTCTTCTACTGCAGTTCGTTGACGTCCATACGGAGATCATTACTCTCGATGTAATCCACACGCCCTCTGCTGAGTTGATTTTGGGTCTTCCTTGGCTTCAACTTCATAATCCTCGCATCGACTGGACGGATCGGGAACCGGTTCAGTGGGCTCCTTCTTGTGCCAAGACATGTACCAGGGTTTTCCAGAGGATTGGGGGAGTGTCTACCATATCCGAGAAGATCAACTCCTTACCTTCAGTGTACTGGGATTTCCGTGACGTATTTGACAAGGCACGTTCTGAGGTACTACCGCCGCACCGTCCTTTTGATTGTCCCATTGACTTACTTCCTGGCGCACCTCTTCCCAGGGGAACACTTACATTTCCGAGAACTTGGAGAGGGGTTTCATCAGAAAATCTTCCTCCCCGGTCGGAGCAGGCTTCTTCTTTGTCAAGAAGAAGGACGGTTCTCTCCGTCCATGCATAGACTATCGGGGTTTGAACAATATCACACGCAAAAATCGCTACCCTCTGCCTTTGATTCCGGAACTATTCGACCGCCTCCAGGGAGCAACAATCTTTTCTAAACTGGATCTAAGAGGTGCCTACAATTTAGTAAGGATACGAGAGGGGGACGAGTGGAAGACTGCTTTTAACACCCATGACGGCCACTACGAATATCTTGTTATGCCTTTCGGTTTGTGCAACGCACCAGCAGTTTTCCAGGATTTTGTCAACGAGATCTTTCGGGACATTCTCAACAAGTTTCTTATTGTTTATTTAGATGACATCCTCATTTTTT
This sequence comes from Ascaphus truei, assembly GCA_036426205.1. NCBI lineage: Eukaryota > Metazoa > Chordata > Amphibia > Anura > Ascaphidae > Ascaphus > Ascaphus truei. The sequence goes on from WSYH01018947.1 coordinate 2,420, forward strand.
CTAAGTCCGTTCAAGATCACATTAAACACGTTCAACAAGTACTATTACGTCTTCGGGAGAATCATCTTTTTGCGAAATTGGAGAAATGTCAGTTCCACCTCAAATCTGTGGCGTTCTTGGGCTACGTTATCTCGGATTCCGGTTTCAAGATGGATCCGGAGAAACTTAAAGCTATTTTGGATTGGCCTCTTCCAACCACTCTCAAAGCCGTGCAACGCTTTTTAGGTTTTGCAAATTATTATCGACGTTTCATCCGCAATTTTTCTGATACCGTATCCCCCATAACTGCCCTCACTAAGAAGGGTGCAGATCCTTCTTCATGGTTGGAGACCGCCATAGGGGCGTTTGACAGTCTCAAGAAGGCTTTTGTGTCTGCTCCCATCCTCACCCACCCAGATCCTGGACTCCCGTTTACCTTGGAGGTAGATGCTTCGGACATTGGGGCTGGGGCTGTTCTGTCCCAGAGAACATCTCCGTTAGCCAGACTGCATCCATGTGCTTTTTTTTCTAAGAAATTTTCATCCGCTGAACGGAATTATGATGTCGGAAATAGGGAGCTTATGGCGATCAAATTGGCTTTAGAGGAGTGGAGACATTTCTTAGAGGGTACTGAGACACCCATTACCATTCTTACGGACCATAAGAACCTCCTTTACCTGGAGGGGGCACGTCGTTTGAATGCTCGACAAGCCCGCTGGGCTTTGTTTTTTTCACGATTTAATTTTCTCATTTCCTTCATTCCTGGCTCCAAGGATCTAAAAGCGGACGCCCTATCTCGACAGTTCCTTGCAGATGACAGGTCCGAGGAGCAGCTTGAGTCTATTATCCCCTCTAGTTGTATCCTGTCCGCTAACTCCTTTGATGTCATGAGCAAGATTCAATCTGAACAGTCACAGACTCCTGGGGGACTCAAGGTTCCGGAGGGAAGACTCTACACGGCACCTCAACCCCGCAAGAAGGTTCTCGAGTGGTGTCATTCGTCCAAATCGGCAGGACACCCAGGGATACGGAAGACCAACGACCTGGTTCAACGTACCTTCTGGTGGCCAGAGATGGCTAAAGACGTGGAAGAGTTTGTCAAAGCATGTAGCATTTGCGCTCGTAACAAGGTACCTCGTGTCAGACCTGCTGGGCTACTTCTTCCGTTACCCATTCCAGACCGTCCCTGGAGTCATATCTCTATGGACTTCATTGTGGAACTTCCAGAGTCCAAAGGGAAGAATACGATTTTGGTGGTCATCGATCGTTTTTCCAAACAAACGCACCTTGTTCCTTTGAGGGGTCCTCCAAATTCCCCCAGGCTGGCAGATGTGTTTATCTAGGAGATTTTTCACCTTCACGGAGTACCTTCTACCATTGTCTCTGACCGGGGCTCGCAATTCGTGTCAAGATTTTGGCTTGCCTTTTCTAAAAGATTGGGGATTTCTCTTCAGTTCTCCTCAGGATACCATCCACAGAACAATGGGCAAACGGAGAGGGTCAATCAAAACTTGGAACAATATCTCCGATGTTTTATAACTAATACACAGGAGGACTGGGTGGATCTGCTTCCTTGGGCTGAGTTTGCTCTGAACTCTCTCCGCAATGACTCTACCTAAGAATCTCCGTTCTTTATAAATTATGGATTTCATCCTTCCCGGTTACCCTTCCCTTCGCTATCTTCAGGGGTACCAGCAGTGGACAAGCACGTCTCCCGTCTGAAGGTTTTGTGGTCTAAGATACAGGAGAACTTGAAGGTAGCTACAGGGAGACAGAAACTCCAAGCAGATCGCCTTTGACGCCAAGTGCCGGAGTTCGTCCCAGGAGACAGGGTGTGGCTTTCATCTAGGAATATCCGACTGAAGGTTCCCACCATGAAGCTTGCTCCCAAGTTCCTCGGTCCCTTTCCCGTGGTCAGGAGGATTAACCCTGTGGCTTACGAGCTACGCCTTCCACCTTCTATGAAGATTCCGTCGGTCTTTCATGTGTCATTACTTAAACCAGAGTTTCGCAGCCCTCGCTTTTCCAAGAATACTTCTTCTCCACGTCCGATTATGATTTCGGGTCAACAGGAGTACGAGGTCCAGTTTGTCCTGGATTCAAGAATTTCCAGAGGAGGAGTACAATACCTGGTCCACTGGAGGGGGTTCGGACCAGAGGAACGTTCTTGGATTCCTCACCGGGATCTTCACAAACCTCGGCTTCTACAGGCTTTTCATCATACTGTCGCGGCCGAGTTTATTTGAGCATTTGCCCGGTCTCGGCCGCGACAGTAACCTGGCGCGCGCCGGGATGTCCCGGGCGCGCGCCGAAGCCTCGGAGGAGAGGCCCGCCGATCGGGGCTTCCCCCTCTCCTCACCGGGTCCGCCGGGTACCCCGGAACGTCCCGCCGCCGTCCTCACATCCGCGCGACACCAGGGCTCACTCGGGGAGCCCTGGGCACGCGTACAGGCGGCACAGGCACCCGATGATGCGTGACCGCGCATCGGTGATGCGCGGCACGCCGAGGGAGTGCGGCTCACAAGCCGGGACATATCCCGGCTTGCGGAATGAGCCACACTCAAATAAAGTGTGCCGCCTGTGTAAAAACCCTTCCAAGCCTTATCATGGTCGCCCGGAGGTCGCCCCTGAAGGGGGGGGGGTACTGTGAGGATTCTGGAGCCACGCCATTCACGGCATGTCTCTCACATACCTGCTGCTCCGTCTGGGTTCCCCGTGGCCCGCATGGACTCCGGAGGCAAGCAGTTGATCTCCATTGCTAAGCGCGCGCGCGCACGTCTTCCTCTCTCTTCTGCCCTCGGATCAGGGCGTGGGGCCGCGCACGCAGCCACGGGCGCTGCTACACGGAGGCGCGGCCACACAGAGGCGCAACCGCCTCTTAAAGGTACAGCTACCCAAAATATTGCCGCAATCAAATGCAGGCAGATAACTGCCCTTTATGGCTCATCTCCTGGGACTCATGATGGACCTATCCCTGCTGTAGCTGGCTCCTTCCACACACCCCTTTATTGCTGCAATACTATTGGACCCTCTCTCCTTTATATGCCTGGCAGAGTCACTGGCTCTTTGGCTGAGCATAGAACCAGTTGTTCTTACCACTCTCTGCCTCCCTAGTTTTATTTTGCAGACTTCCTCATGAACCGAACCGGCTTCCGCTACGTCTTCCTGTACCTCTGGCATCCCGAACTCGGCACACGGCTACACGACTCTCCGCACCTCTGGCATCCCGATCCTGGCTTACGGTAAACGACAACGTCCCTCTCTCTAACCCTGGACTTGGCAAACGGCACTCTCTACCAACCGTACCTCTCCTGCCCCGATCCGGAATCCCCGACCAATCTACTTTCAAGACGTGTCCTCGTGGCTGTGGGTGGCGTTCCAACCTTCCCACCTCAGCACCGCGGTCCCGTCTCGTTTGTGGTGAGCACATCCTTACACAAAGTCTGTACATTTTCATAATTCCTTTCGTAAACATCTTCCCTTATAATAGGTTTTAGATCCGGTATAACATATAAATATACTTTACCACCTCTTCTATATGCTCGATTTCTCAGAAAAAGGGTGTAATAAAGGTTATTCATGAAATTACTATAGTGCCCATGGGGCAGTACCACACGTAAAATTTCCATCCCTGCCAATTAACGCCAGATTTAAACTATCATTTAATGATTGGCCCATGCAGGGGTAGTTTCACTAAACTATATATCGCACCCCTACCCAGCTTTGGGGCCTATGCACTAAACTCCGAAAGAAAAAATCACCAGGGAATTGAAATCTCCATTTTTGACAGTGTTGCTATCACAGTATGCAGAAAGCGCTAAATACCAGTGAGCAACATTTTCAAAAATGGCGAGTAGCCAGCGACAAGATGATCACTCCTGTGTAAAGGGCTCACCTGGCGAGTTGTTTCTGCTGCAGAGAGAGTGAGAGAGAGAGAGCCGCCTCTCTCTGCGCAAATCTCGGCTGAATTTTTTTTATTTTAATTGTATAACTAGTGTATTGTAACAGGGGGTCGCCGAAGCAGACCCGCGTTGATTTCAGGTCCGGGGACGCCCTGCTTCCCGAGATACAGGCCTGTTATGGCACAATATCTGCTTTATAGAGGGCAGAGGGAGTGAGTGAAGCGGGTACTTGGCCCTTCATTCACCCCTTCTGCCCCCAATATGTTAGAATCCCCAATACATAACCCACCCTGTGCGCCCCCACAAGAAACCATCATTTATGTTTTATAAAAACAGAATTATACCAGAGGCTGCGGGGGTCCCCAGGTGGTCCCCACGGGTTTCTTTGGGCCACCAGGTTGTCCCCATGGGTGTCTGAGTGTCCCTGGGTCATCCCCACGGGTGTTTGGGGGCCCTTGGGTTGTTCCCACGGGTGTCAGGGGCCCTCGGGTGGTTCCACGGGTGTCTGGGGCCCCCACAGTGGTCCATTGGTGGTCCCCGTGGGTGTCCCGGGGTCCTCAGGTGGTCCCCGTTAGTCCCCGCTGGCCTGCGGTACCAATCCTGTTGTAAAAAAAATGAATGTGGCATACAGTACAATTCAATCAATCCCCCCCCCCCCCCCCCCAAACACATGCAGTACAGTAATGGGAAAAATAACTATTATCCAGATATGGATAATACTGTTGCTCATTTGCCCATTATTAAAACAAACATTAGCAAGTCAGCAATAATAATGTAAATAAAAACCTTTCCACTTACCCCTGCCATTATGAAGGGCATTATTTCAGAAATAATACATGAAATAAAACAATCTAATGGCCCCTAACCCCTCAATCACCTTAGCGGTTAATAACCGGTATAGTAATTAAGGAGTTAACCCCTGTCCCCCGCTTGCCACCCGGGAGGCCTTACCACCCACCCTGGACCCGCTATACCCACCCTGTACTCATTGATTGGCATAGTGGTATGTCACTTTAAAGGATGATGTCACGTCCTTTTGAACTCATGTAATCACATGTTACAGTAACCAATGTTCCTGCCCGCAATTCCGATTTTGCCGTTTGGTAACCTTTGTGTTGTATACACATGTTGCGCTTGTCCTATCGATTTTATGTAAACAGAATATTACCCTTATTATTATTCAATTATATTTGATATACTTCACTATTTGCGTTTTTGCGTTGTTGTTTTTTGTCTTTGATTCTTTAGTGCTTTGGGGGTGCTGAGCCACTCTCCACCTGATACAGCTGCAGACGCCTTCGAGACTTATCACGTCTTTGTATGTTACGGTTTATTTCATTTTCCATTTATTGTTTGCAAGAGACACAGGCTATATGCAAGTTTGTATATATATTTTTTCAATATGAGTTTGAAAAGCTGTCGATAAGTGGTGATAAGTGGCTTATCACCGCACATTTGGCGATTTTTTATCTTTGGCTAAAAAAAATGCTGAAAAGCTCTCTTATTGCTGACTTATCGGAGCTTACTGAATAGCAGTAGGCTTTTTTGGCGATAAGGTGGCGATACGTGGCTTATTGCTGCTTACTGCATAGGCCCCTTTAACTTCTTAGTGAAACCTTCCCCAATAGAGTGGCACTGACACTGAATGGTACTTGGTACTAAATTAAAGCTAAAAGGTAAAACTGTAACTATTATCCATATTAAATGTGCAAGGATTCCTATAAAAAAAAATTCAGCTGATGATTAAAAAATGAGAATGCTAAGATGGAATAAAATTATATAGTATGAATTCCTGTGGGTCATACGGATTAAATCTCCCATAGCTTTTTTCCCACCCCAGCAACTGCACACCCTTCCTGGCTATCCTAATTACTTATATTAATCTGCTGCTGTCAGTCAACAAAGAAGAATCTTGAATGAAAAAGTCGAGGGATGAATTGTTAGGAATCATGACTTTAGATGCTATTTCCATGTATTTATTTCCATGTATTATTTACTAGTTTCATTGAATCAGTAAAGAAGGATCAAAGTACTTTATTGAAAAATGTGAAAGAAATAATAGCAAGCAATTTTAATGGAGCTAATTGTTTGATACCATTGCAGTAAACAGAAATGTTCACCACTCACCAGATGAGATCATACAATTTCATGCATTTTTATTAGACCTAGTAACATGAAGCAATATGTTACTTGCAAAGCAAGGATCCTGTTACAATACATTTAATTTAACATTGTAAGCACTTCATTAATACAATTTGTGTTTGTGATTTCATCATTTTGCTAACATTCCCCAGGTTCTTTAAGAGAACAATTGTAACAAACCTCCCATAACACTATGTAGGCCAGTGTGTCTCTCTTTTATTATAAACATAATATAATAATTAGTAATAAAACACTAGAATGAACAAAATAAACACATTATGCTATAATAAGCATTAGGTTCTATCCTTCCCCCCTATGTTTCAGTTTTAGTATTGAGCACTTCAGTCTGTCTTTTATGTTGTGTCACCAATGTTAGTTGTTTATTACGTTTATATTTCACCATTTATTTTATACGAGAGTAATAAAGCATTATGTTTTAATTTATTCATCATTACATTTCAATGACAACGAGTGCTGTCAAAAGGGTGTCTTTCTTTCCTAGTTTACAATGCTATAATAAGTACATGTCTTGCATGAAGCATTCTAACTTTATTCAGATAGTACTAAAGTAATACAGTGTCTTTGACATACAGGGTGACATTGTGAGATGGTAATGTCCATACAAGTTTGCATATTGATAGACAGTCAGACAGACAAATATGGAATAGAAGACCTGAAAAGAACACCTGTAAGTCTTATTGTGGAGTTTGGAGTTTGACACCATTGCATGGGCATGATGCCAGAGTAGTGTAACAGTAACGTGCATGCTGAAACAGAATTATGTGAATATTTTGAAAAGAAAAAAAATATGTTGCTGTTATCTGTATTAATGGGGTATTCATTCTAATTTGAGGTCATAATGTACTTTTGTATTGAAAATGACCTACGGGGATCTTGTTCAGAATTATCCAGGGCAATACGTGTTTCACCTAATGTGAGCTGAAAGTAATGTACATCGGTTGATACGGAGATACGAAAATTGTGACTTTAATAAAGGTGTACTTAATTAAATAGTTGTTGCTACATATGGACTTTGGAAATTAAGATACGGGTAGCCAAATTTTTGGATGTCAGGTAACTGAAGCTATGAAAGACACATTTCCTTTGCTGATGTTCGCTTTCATTGGATATTAAGCCCCCATTTGTTTTCAGGCTTCTGATGTCTCATTCATAATGATCTCAAGACTCAGTTCCAAAGTTGTCTTCATGACAGCACATGCCATGTGTGATTACCAGCTCTGTGGAAGATCTTCACCTCTCTACAGCTTTATTCATGGAATCCAATCATTTCGGAAATAGACTGCTTAGATTGCCAACAGCCAAGGGCATTACAGCCAAACCTCATTCTCTTTTTCTTTTTTCTCTCCTTTTTTTTCCTTTTTCCTTTTACTCAGGCTTAAATTGAGTTCTGAAATGCAACACTAAAGGAGGGAAATATGCTTTGTGTTAAATGACATTGACAAAAACAAGGATTAGATGTTATATAATTAGTACCACTTCAACCCTTTCTTTCTCAGCTCCTTTCTATTATGCTAAAATAAGTGTACAGTCAGTCAGTGCTATAACTAAAAAGTCAAATCATTAGTGAGGGCAAAAATAAAAAAAATTAACGTTCTGTTTTTCATTTTATTTATTAACTTTACAGTCAATATGTGTATTAGAAGGAAGAAGAAATGGGAAAACTATTTGTGTTGAGTAAATCAAAAGTCCTCCGCTTCAGCATTTCTTGGTATAGATTAGTCCTTCAAAAACTGAGTGCGTCTGAGGTGTTCTTAAGTATTAAAATTAATAGTTTCAAGATAGGTGGAGAAACAAAAACATTACATGCATTTCATTAATTAAAACGTTCACTTTCATATCTAACAAACAGGCATATTTACAGTACATGTTGTCCTATATAACAATAAAGCTCATATAGATGTAGCCACTATTATTGTAACATGCAGCGTTCTGCAGCGGAACATACATAACACGCCAGTGGCCATTGTTTTGAATCACCACGCCTGAGAGGGGGGCGAGCTATTGCGCTATTTCACCAGTGGGAGTGCCCCACGGGTTGCAATAAGGTTAGCTAGACCTGTATGTAAATTTCTCTTGGTCACTTTCCTGGAGTTAAAGACCCACTTCAAAAGGGAACTATGGGCCTCATGCAGTAAGCGTCGATTATGTGAAATCGGCAATCTT
>WSYH01018948.1:0-10625 GCA_036426205.1 Ascaphus truei
GGGGTGCATGCCGCATGTCTCATGTTTACTGTCTGCAGCGCAGTAAGGACAACCTGGTTTGGCGGGCGCCCGCCTACATCAGCAAGCACTATACACATGACCGGCAGAGAAACACCCTATTGCTAGCCACTGAACAAGCTATATTCCTGATAGAGGCCCACGAGGTAGTGTATCTACCAGAGACTTTACCGCAAGGCTGCCCTCTAATTAACCTGGAACCGTTTCCAGTCACGTCAATTCCCTCCCCAGAAATGGGGTTGGGACGACAGAGATATGGCCGCCAGTACACCCATCCGATCAGATATATCCCTACCAGAGTGACCTTCTCTTCTGATGCTAGGCAAGGGGCCACAGCTGGGCGGTAGTCCGCCACACATCACCGGTACTAACTGGTCCGCGAACTGTTCTACCCACCACCCTAACAGGCGAGCGAGCAGCGATAGCCAGTGCTCCGACATGACGGCTCCCTGCTAGGAGTGACACATTCCGCAGCTTGTGAGCGATAACTACGTCCGCCCAGGCCCAAAACTATAGGAAATTGAAGGCGTCTCAGGAACGGTTCCTGTCCACAGGCGAAGAAAGCATCGACTCTTGGAAGGAGCACCACCCTCAAGGTGATCGACAGAATGGCCCTGCTCTGAAACGGTCAGAACGGAGAGAATCCTGGAAAGCCTACGACCCCAGCGGCCACCATGGTCAGTGCACAGCGTGACCAAGACCCTGATCTCTCGCTCATCAGATGGTAGATTGTAGTCCAGATTCTATGGCAAAGAGGGAGAGGAGAGCGAGCGTGGTTCAAATATATTACGGCTCTCCGGAGAAGGAGAAGGAAGACCTATCATCGACTTCCTGCAACGCATCACAGCTGGTCCTGTGGAAATGGCGAACTTGCGGCCTCATCCTAGCTTCAGAGATGGACGAATAGGCGCAAGCAGTTCTCCGTGGGGCCACCCACGATCACATCGTGATCAGATCAGGTGCTCACTAAAGGAGGGGCCTCCCCTACCTTATGGACATTCTGGGGATCTGTCAAAGGGCACGAAGCCTATACCAGCTGCAGCAGGCACCAAGGTCGAGATCCTCCGGCCAGTGGACACCCCGGGAGCCCCGCTCGCCGGACCAAGACACCTGTCAAAGAGGAAGATGCGCCAACCCAAGTCGCCCTCAACGAAATGGCGGGCTTCGGGGAGATCCTCCCCCACTTACCCAAGACGACTGACCTAAAGACGTTGTCTGCATACCTGTGGACAGACAAGGCCATTTCTCTAGAGAGTGCCCTAATGGAGTCACCCAAGAAAAAGGAAACGCCCCGTAAAGGAAGCTCGGCTAGACTATGATCTGTCAAGATGCAGACCCCAGAAGCCAAGACCACCGAGGCACCCCACGCCTCCGAAGTACCCTATGACCTGAGCCAGGCGAAGGAACTCCAGGGGGAGATGGTTACGTCAGGTGGGCCCTTCTGCCATCGGGCGTGTGGAGATAGAGGGAGGTTATGCTGCTGCTTATTGGATACGGTGGTCTCAAGTGACCAAATATACCGGCACTTCTACGACCAACACCTGAACATTGTCCCTGCGGGCGGCGGGCAACATATGAAGGTGAGGGGGTTCGAGCAACGAAGATTACCCCATCGAGGGATTGTGAGCGTTCAACTGGAGATACTTCAATTGAATACCGGCAAGAAACATCCCAGCATGTGGAGGCAATGGTTGCCCAAAGCCTCAAGGACAGTGTCAGTACCCGGTCATCTTGGGGACAAATACGGATATAGTACGAGCTGAAATCAGAGCCTACTTGAAGAGACCAAGATTGGCAATGGCCAACAACATCCTGGATCCTGTACTGAGAGAGAGTGCAACGAAGTATATGTCTTAGAGCGTCACGGGGACCTCTACAATCGTCAACGCGGACTGACGACCATCCACCAGGGGGAGTGAAACGCCTGGCCGTCTGGTGCTGTTATCCGGATAGGGAGGAGGACCGATCATCTGTTCTCTTGGAGAGTGACCTGCGAAGAGAACCAGAGAGGGTAGGGTAATACCTGAAGTAAGAGTGTGGACGACCCGAATTCCTCTCGAACCCATGTGTATATTCAAAATATCTCTCCATTTCCAATGGACATTGATGTAGGACAAAGTCTGGGCAGTATTATATCCGTCAGCCCAGAGTAGAAACGGTGAAGCCACTGCAGTAGGTGAGCAGTTAGTCGACCTGGACTTCAAACTTGGAGACTCGGACCTGCAACTGAGTGGAAGGCATCGACTAACGGACAGCTGAAGGAAAGAAAAACAGTATTTCTACCAGCGAGATGGATGTGGGCCGCAGTCGCAGGGCCCAACACACTATTAGGCTGAGTGACGCCATCCGTTCGTGGAACGTTCTCGTCTATCGCCCCCAGGGATGTGGACGATGTAAGGAATGTCCTGAAGGAGATGAAGACAGCTGGAATACTGACGGAGTCACGGAGTCCTTATGCATCACCATAGTGGTAGTAAGGAAGAAGAATGGATCTGTAAGATTGTGCGTCGATTATCGAACTCTGAATAATCGTACGGGACCTGATCATAACAATCTCCCTCGTATTGAAGAGATCCTGAATGCTCTAACCGGGAGCCAATGGTTTAGTGTGCCGATTTGTGATCTGGGTACTACCAGGTACCATGAGTGAAGAGGATCAGGAAAAAGACTGCCTTCGTCTGCCCTCTGGGTTTCTACCAGTTACGCGTATGCCCCAAGGTATATGTGGGAGCCCTGCTACCTTCGCAGGCCTGATGGAGAAGACAATAGGGGACATGAACCCTCGGGAGTGTCTGGTTTACCTGGACGACAAATTGTCTTCGGAAAGACCTGGAAGAGCACGAGGAGAGGCTACGAAGGTGATAGATCGTCTTGGCCAGAGGGATGAAGCTATCACTCGATAAGTGTAGGTTTTGTCACACCTCGGTGACTACGTGGGACACCAATCGTGTCTGCCAGGGGATTGTACCGATCCAGCCAAAGTAGAAGCTGGTGGTGAACTGGCGGTCCCGATAATGTCACGGAACTGCATCTTTCCTCGGTTTCTGTGGGTATTACCGTCGGTTCGGGAAGGGTACTATAGTCGAGCTAAACCCCTGAACAATTTGCTGAAGATATACCCTGAAATACTGGGAGAAAAAGCCACGTCGGCCCGTCAACCGTTTTGGCGATAAGTGGGACGCGCCCGAATGTGAACGGGCCTTCTGAACTTGAAGAAAAGCCTGGACTGAAGCACCAGTGCTTGCATATGCTGACCCAGAACAACCATATGTCCTGCATGTGGATGCCAGTCTCAATGGACTGGGCGATGTCCTGCATCAGAAGCACCCCGAGGGTCTTCGGCCTGTAGCCTACATCAGCTCAGTCTGACACCCAGTGAGCAGAAATATCCGGTACACAAGTTAGAGTTCCTGGCTCTCAAATGGGCGATCACGAGAAACTTCATGATTACCTCTATGGTGTTACGTTTGAGGTAAGGACCGATAACAACCCCCTCACGTACATCAATACTTCCGCCAAATTGGATGCAGCCGGACACCGATGGCTGGCGACACTATGTAACTACCGATTCTCCCTGAAAGTACAAGCCAGGGCCTTTGAACATTGGGGCCGATGCTCTATCACGACGACCAGGATTGAGTGCTACCCCTGATGATGATGAATGGGAAGAGATCCCTGGACCTGGGATGGGAGCAATGTGTAGTATAGCGGCCGTCATCAACGATCAGGGAGCATTCTCTGAACTAAGAGTTGCCGATTCGTTAGGGTGCCAGTCGCAGGCGATCCCTGCTGCCTACTGCGATCCCGCAGGAATGAACATAACCATGACAAAGTCATAAGATGGAAAGACTTAGTGGACTATCAATTAGAGATCCAGTAATCAGCATAATCCGGCAAGCCGTTCAACGGAAGTACCAGCTCTATTGAAGAGTGCTCCCCGAGATCTGGTCGCGTTACTCATGCGTGAGGTGGACAAGTTCGAGATAGATAATTGTTGCTCTATAGGGTAGTCCAATATCATAACCACCCTGATAGGCGACAACTAGTTCTACCCCAAAACTGAGATATATGGTGTTGAAGTCTCTACACGATGAAAAACGGGCATCTCGGTGTAGAGAAGACTTTGGGCTAGTCCGAGACGGTTTTTCTGGCCCAGATGCGGGAAGGCGGTGGAACAACACATGCCGCCGTTGTTCCGGTGCGTTCAACGCAAGACGTTGCCTACCAGAGCAGCTCCATGGCCCATCTTAAGAGTGTCTGGTTCCAATGGACCTGGTGTGTATGGACTTTCTTGTGTATCGAACTGATAGTCGAGGATCGGTTAATGTGCTGGTCATCACGGACCACTTACACCAGCTATGCACAGGCCTTCCCACAAAAGACCAGAAGGCTATCACGGTCGCGAAAGAAAGTCTATGGGAAAAGTTTTCGTTCATTACGGTCTTCCAAACCAACTCACTCGCACCAAGGGCGGATAGATTTTGAGAGTACTCTGATCCGAGAATTATTTAAAATGCTGAACATCGCCAAATCCCGGACGACTCTGTACCATCCCGAAGGAGATGCTTTGCCTGAACGATTCAACAGGACCTGTTGGACATGCTTGGGACTCTGAAGGGAACGCAGAAAACAGAATGGAGTCGTCGTAGAAACTGGTACACGCGTACAACTACTCGCCATGAGTCCACTGGATTCTCACCGTACTTCCTCATGTTTGGGCGGGAGGCAAGACTCCCCGTAGATGTGGTTCGAGTATCAACGGATGGGGATACCCAATACACTCATTTCAAGTAGTGCAAAGGCTAAAGGACAGTCTGCAACAAGCTTACCAACAGGTGAGAAGTCTACAGTCAAACTAAATGCTGGTAACAAGAGGCGATATGACAATAAAGTCAAGTATCGAGAGTTACGTCCTGGGGACGCTGTGTTGCTTCGTAATTGGGAATCCCCGGAAACAAAAACTGGCGGAACTGGTGGAGAGATGGCGTATATGAGGTAGAGTCACAGATGCCCGGCCCTCCCGGTCTATGAATCAGAGACACCGTGGCAGGGTAAAGGTTTGGCATCTTAATCACCTTCTCCCCATCCCAAGTGGGAGACGAAGAAGAGGAACTACAGGACACCGCTCAACGGTGAGTTCGATCATCAGAGGGGGTCAAGAGACTGTAAATAATGAGGCTCACTCTGAAACTCATGAAGACCCTATGGAGGGACCCTCTCAAAGGGACCATCCACAGAAGGGGCATCCCGAAGGAGCTACGGGTAAAGGGCCGTAGGCCAATGCCTACTACAAGGTGGCACCAACAGGCCAGCCTTTGGATCCACAGAGCCCGTGCTTTGTACCCTCAGAGACATTTCTCCCCTCAAGGGAAGAGGCTAGGCCTCAGGACTATACTTATTACTCCCCCGAGGGAGTTGCCGAAAAACAACTCCGACGGAGCCAACGAGTCAGGTACCCGCCAACTGGGTCACCTACGATCAAATGGGGGCACCCATTATGAGGCTCAGCAGTGTTTCGTAGTAAGATACAATCTGTGATCGCGATGCTCACCGAATTATGCAATCGTTTAGAGTTATACCTGTGCTAAGTTATATATTTACTGCATTTTTATTATATAATTTTTGTACATGGGTGGGAAGTTATGTGGTCCAAGCGAGGACGTTGGAGTTTTCACCAGGGGGAGGATGTAGCCAGGTCCCCCCTGTCGTGGTGACCCCCTCCTCCTTTTGGCCAGACGATGTGTGCGAGGGAGTGAGGGGGGCCGGCGACGCGCGAGTAGAGAGGAATCCTGGTAGCTAGGGACGCGAGCGACGAGTGGGCGGTTGCCGGGGGACGCGATCGGGCCGGCGCTAAGGCGCGATCGCGTTGCCACCGGCCCGGCGGTCGAAGGAGCAGGGCACCGCCATGCCTAGGTCTGTTGCGCATGCGCGTGGACACAGACAGCGCGGAAGGCCCAGATAGCTTGCGCATGCGCGAGGGAGACTGCCAGCCCCCAGGGTGCATAGGGGCAAGAGACACATGACCCCAGGGAGCCAATAGGGCTGAGGTATGGCCCTGCAGGAATAAGGATACATTTCGCGGGGTTTTTGGCATCAAGCAGTCAGTCAGGATCCGGACCAGCTAGGGGTAAGAGGTGGATGCAGGGGTCAGTGACCCTCTGCATTAGGCCAGCAGCCCCCAAGGTCCAGTTAGGTTCCTGAGCCACCTAGTAGTTTGTGGATCTTAGGGACAGGCCCTAGATAGGGACACTGCCCCATTAATTGGTTGATTAGTCAGGGACACAGTGCTGAAGCCGTGTGGCCCTGCGAGGTGGGTTTGGGCTCAGAACACCACCAAAGACCCTGAGACATAAGGTGATATTATCCGCGCTGGAATTCACCCAAGACGGGTGTGTGGAGGACAACGTCGGATCGGCGGATCTCCAGTGATATCGCCGGTACCGTGGCTGGAGCCCCGGGAGGTAACCTACCATTCACGTGCACCAACAAGGCCTAATCACCAGACATAGTGGCTGCGCAGTCACACATATACACGCACATTGGTATTTGACTTTGGGAGTGCGAGACATTTGGGTGGGGGTTACTGGACACAGGGTGGGATCACTCTGCGGGAGGTTAGCGTCCGCCGTGGCGCAGAGTGGTTAGCGTCCGCCGTGGCGCAGAGTGGTTAGCATCCGCCGTGGCGCATAGTGGTTAGCGTCCTGTGTGACGCCATATGTGGCTCCTCTAGAGAGGAGCCACAGTTATGTTGATGTGTGATAATATATATGTTATGCTATGCAGTAAAGACAGTCCTGTTTTATATTTGTTCGCTTTATGTGGTTGTTCCTGTGAGGGTCTCCTCCCACTCCATTGGGATCCCTCCCAGGTGGAGGCGTTGCACCACGAGATGTATAACATGCATGTACCCCAGGTTCCCCAAGCGGAGGCTTAAGCTCCTGAGAGCCACACAGGTTGCACAGCAGGTAGTAGCAGTTGTATTCATAGGGAATACCCGTTACATTTAAATGTGATTCCTTACATTAATAAATATCAATTACTAGTGTAATATTATTTGTAATAGCCATATTGTGAAAATAATACATTTTCGTAGCCTATATACTGTACAGATGTAGCAGGTGTTATTGCAGCTGCTGGCGCACGTGGCTAATGAATTTAGAACGGCGGCTGGTCCCGCTGACGCGTTGTGCAAAGCGCCAGCGAGAGCAATAACAGCTGCTGCATCTGTAATGAAACATCCACGATGCGTCAACTACATTTATGGTTATACATATTATAATACTGTTAGCAGTCTTTTTAGCGCTTACGCCAAGTTGAACTTGGCGGACCATTAGCACGCACTTGTTTTCTTGTTTTGCCGCACAGAAACAGTCTATTTTTAGAACATACTATTAACATCTGTGGACTAGCACCATCCATTTCTTACTGAAAAAAAGCCATTGTTGACACTGACGGCGCACATGGAGGAATGTCAGGTTAGTACGTAGGAGCACACAAGCACAATTTAAATTCGATTTTTCGGTCACAACTTTGCGCCAAAAGAGCAGTACTTTGCAACGCTGAGGCCTCTGAGTTTCTAGCTTAAAGTCTGTACAAATGAGACTACATTCTCTGGGGCCTGTGTATCAAGGAAAAGGGCAAATAATTGCTTCAGATGTATGAAGGAAACAAATCCTATTTCTTTCAATGGGCTTTTTCCTAAAGTATGTAATGTATGTAGGGTTGCCAAGTGTCCGGTATTGAACTGGACTGTCCTGTATTTGGACACTTTGTCCAGTAAAAAAATGAGAGGTAATACTGGACATGTATGTGTCCGGTATTTTCCCTCTCTGGACATAGTGACCTGACCGGCTTGGGGGGGACGCAAGATTTCTCAGAGCAGTGTTGTTGCTAGGGGGCTGGGCAGCTTCCTCCATCCTGATTGGGTGCTGCTGGATAATGCAGCCAATCAGGAGGACGTGTCAGGAGGCTGCGGGTGAGGCCTAGGAGAGGAGGAAACAGTATGAAGCGGAGAGAGGTGAGAGAGGTGTTTGTGTCTCGAATGTGTCACACCTGTCACCATACTGTGTCCAGTATTTTTGGAGAAGCCATCTGGCAACCCTAACTGTATGGTAGAGATTTGTTGTGCCTCAGAATGAAATAACTTTTGCCTTGATACACTGACCCCTATATTTTTTACATTTAGTAATAAGTAATCGGTTAGCTGTTGCAACGGTTTTTTTTTTTGGTATGAAAACTGGTAGTAAGTTTAAGAAGAATCCATTATGTCAGGAATGAACAAGTTATAACTCACCCTGCAGTGATAACATGGGTTATTACTGTACACTCTGGCACACTAACATATGTTACATGAATGGAGGGCTCTGTAGGGTTTTCCAATTGTTATTACAAATTCTGTAAAACACAGCAAAAGAGAATGTCAAAAGTATTCTTTATTAAAAATATATATATAACTATTGCCTTTTTAGACATTAAAAAAATGGATGTATCAAGTTGTTTTTTTTTTAGCACGCCGAATACCCAAGGGTGTTATTGCTGTAAGTAGTTTGCAATAAATACTGAACACATTCATTCTATGGTCATAAAGATGGGAGGAATATATGTGTACGTTTTATGGTGATTAAAAGTAATAGATTTTTACTCTGTTTGTTAGGAATGTGATTTAGATCACACCAGGGCCATAGTGAAGCAGGAACGAACCGGCACTTATTTTAGCAGCATGCCGGCAGTTCTGCAGCCACTCTGCATCCCCTTGCCAGGTACTACCTGTGTAACGTGGGTGCGGAGCGGAGTCCTTCCGTAATCTACCCAATGTGGAAGGAGGGCACACCCGGCGGTCTGAAATAGGCCCAGTCGGAAGTCAGGCCTAACTTCTGGTATTAGCCTCCACTGGTAGGGCACTGAACTCTGCACCCACGATCCACGGGGGGGGGGGGGGGGGGGGAGGGGGAGAGGCCGTTTAAGAGCGGGGGTGGGGTATGCGGTAGCTAGAGGGGTTGGGGTGAGTGAGAGAGGAGGGGGAAAGATGTAGTGAGAGAAGGTGGGGTACTGCAAGAGATGGAAGGGAGGAAGAGCAAGAGAGAGAAGGGGGAGAGAGAGAATGGCGGAAGAGAAAAAGGGAGAGAGATAGAGAAAGGGGTGGGAGAGTGAGAGAGAAAGGGGGGAACATGAAGGGGAGATGCTGGGGAGAAGGGGGGCATGTGGGAAGTAACTGGTGAAGATGGAACGCGGGGGATATTTTGGGGAAGGAGGGGAGCATGTGGGGGTGAATTTGGTGAGGAGGGGAGCCTGTGAGGGAGCATCTGCAGAGGAGGGGAGCATGTGGGGGGGAAGCTGGTGAGGAGGTGAGCATGTGGGGGAGAAGCTGGAGAGGAGGGGAGCATGTGGGGGAGAAGCAGGTGAGGAGGGGAGCAGCTGCAGAGGAGGGGAGCATGTGGAGGAGCAGCTGGAGAGGAGGGGAGCATGTACTTGTGGGGGTGTAAATATATTTGTGGAGGTGGGGGTGGTAAGTGTATTTGTGGGGGCTGGAGGGTGGTAAGTATATTTGTGGGGGGTGCGGTGGGTAGTAAGTATTTGTGGGAGGGTGGTAAGTATATATGTGAAGGGGGGAAATGTATTTGGGCAGGTGGTGTTGGTGTTTATATCTGGTGGAGTGGTGTTTGCAGGGCGCCGACGTGGGGGGCAAAGCTCTAGTCCTGGGCCCTAGGAAATCTGTCTGTGGCCCTGAGGCTATTCGTTAATATGGATACATTCCAACATGTGAATTACAACCGTGTTGGTTCATCATTGTAAATTGCTCACATGGTAGAACCGTTGCTGCATTGGAATGTGGTATGCAGAACAAATATTCTGAAAATGTATCTTTGCACAAATATGTGACACGAAAACATACTGTTAAAAGGCACAACATGGCGACTGATTTACAGCAATATCAGTTAAACTTCTTCACTACACACATTTAAAAAGCTATATATTATTACTATAGCTCCTCCACCTCAGTATTATATGCATGCAGTGATTTACAATACATTCCGCTTCAAGGAAACAATCCGTGATAAACATTATGTGAGCAAACCTGACAAAACGAATCTTTTTTACCTTGAGAAACATAAACCTTTATAAACGTTTCTATTATACTGTAAGGGAACAGTTACATTTGTACTTGTTCGAGCCGACTCACTATCATATCTACATTATGCTTCCAATGGATTAGGGTTAACCAGTCGAGTAATGTGATCTAATAAGGCCAAATATGTCAGCAATGGAAATATTATTAATGTCTGTAGCCGCACTGCCTTTTTGCAAAGCATCTTACAAGTGTAGCGGTCATGTAAAATGCCTACAGTCATCTCTCCTGTTGGCAGTAAGGCCTGGTAAGTGTGGGCATGCCAGCAGTAATTATGGAGGTTTCCCCTCACACCCTGGTGGGGTGCTCTGTGTATGGCTGGGACTGGTCACATGCTCTGACTCCATGGTTAGTGATGTCAGAGATGTGTCAGCTCAGAAGCTTACATAAGGCACAGCACTGTGTTCTAGAGTTAGTTGCAAAGTAGTTGGTTGCTGAGTGTTGCTGGAAAGCTCTTGTCAGAGCTGAGGAAGGAGTTAAA
>WSYH01018949.1:0-10625 GCA_036426205.1 Ascaphus truei
ACTTCTTCCTCGCTCTGCATAGTTCCTGTTTCCCTGTGTGTACCTGACCTATGCTGTGCTCCCTCTGTGTTCCTATTGTTTCTTGCTCCTGTGTTATCTTAGATTTCCCTGGCTTTGACCCCTGCTTGTCCTGGACAACTCTGCTCTCTGGTATCCCTTGAACCCTGCTACGCATACTACTTCGCTTACCTCTGGCTTCCTAGGACCTGGCTTAAATTCTGACGATTCTAACCTCTGGACTCCTGGACATTGGCACACGGACATGACTACTCCTACGGACATCCGCAAGCATTGCAAGTATAACTAATAACTCTTCCAACAGGCCCAGTAACGCCATACCACTCTCCGGGCTTGCTCCCACTGCTGTGGGTGTGTGGTATTATACCGTTCCCACCTCAGTACTGGGGTCTAGCCAGGTCTGCGGGCATACAGGCGTGACATTATGCAGAGCCATAACAAAACGCAGACCCCCCCTGAGGTGGGTACAAGTATTACCATAGAGGCCTTACACTTTGTTAGCGATCAGCTGTCCACTGTCTCCCAGAAATTGGACACCTTCTCCCATCAGGAGGGTTCCACGGCTTCTGCGCCATCAATGGCTACTACCTACGCCAGCCCTGGTCCACGGATCCCCTCTCCGAATCGCTACGATGGGGACCCCCGCACCTGCCGCGGTTTCTTAAACCAATGTGAGGTGCAGTTTGAAATGTCTCCGTACCTGTTTCCTACTGGCCGTGCTAAAATTGCTTATATATACGCTCTGCTCACCGGAGACGCTCTTGCCTGGGTCTCTCCCCTATGGGTGCATAAATGCAAAATAACGCAAGATTATCCTTTATTCAGACGTGAATTTCAACTTGTGTTTGATACCCCCGCACGGCGCGAGACAGCCGCCTTCTCCCTGTTTCATATTTCTCAGGGCCGAAGATCAGCTGCCAAATACGCCATCTTGTTTCGTATGCTGGCTGACGAAGTGCAATGGAATGATGAGGCCCTCACCGCTGCGTACTGGCACGGACTCTCAGATACGTTGAAGGACGATCTGGCTACTCATGCCCGGCCTATGTCCCTGGAGGAACTCATCACCCTGAGCGTACGCATGGATCAGCGTACGCAGGAGCGACATCACGAGAGACACTGTTCCCGTTCTTCTCCCTCTGTTGTTTCTCACAGGTCGTCCACTACTCCTCTCCTGGCCCTGGAGGCACCGGAACCTATGCAGGTCGTCAGTCAGCAAACTCCAGGCAACCGAGAGAGAATGGCGGCGTCAGAACAGGCTGTGTTTCTATTGTGCTTCCTCGGAACATCGTCTCCAGAATTGTCCCTTGAAGCCGGGAAACAGGCACACCCAGTAAAGGTAGAGGGGCTTCTACTGGGTACAGTCTCTCCTAACCCCTCTCCTTCCGAAGATCTCTCAAAGAAGTTTATGCTACCGGCCACGTTGGAGGCTCCCAACCTTGTCTTAAAGGTGGAAGCGTTCAACTCATTCTGGATCGGGCGGTAATTTCCTGGACCAGCAGTTCGCATTGGAGAATCAAATTCCCATGGTCAGAAGGAAGAGCCCTATTGGCCTTGAGGCCATCGACGGACGACCGCTCCAGCCAGCCTTTATCATTTGGGAGTCTATTCCTCTTACCTTGACCCTGGCCGATGGTCACAAGGAGGTAATTGTCTTTGACGTTTTTCAATCCCCTTCCGTACAAATTATTTTAGCATTGCCTTGGCTTCAACTCCACAATCCGCGCATTGATTGGACCGGTACTCTGCCTATCCAGTGGCCCTCGTCCACAGATGCTGTGCCAGCGGATCCTCCCATGGTTGTGCTTGCAGGTCTGGACTCTGTACCTGCTGATCAGTTGTCCCTGCCTGCTGTTTACCATGAGTATTTGGACGTGTTCAACAAGGTACAAGCAGAGGTTCTTCCTCCTCACCGTCCGTATGATTGCCCTGTCAACCTCATCCCTGGGACTGTCTTGCTGAAGTCTAAGTCTTATCCACTCTCCATCCCGGAGACCGAGGCCATGACTACTTATATTCAGGAAAATCTGGAAAAGGGATTCATCCGCAACTCTAGCTCTCCTGCCGGGGCTGGCTTCTTCTTTGTGAAGAAGAAGGATGGATCACTGAGGCCATGCATTGACAACCGCTGACTCAATAAGATCATGGTAAAAAAATACGCTCATTTCTGAACTGTTCGACCGTCTCCAAGGGGCCTCTATCTTCTCAAAACTCGACTTAAGGGGTGCCTATAATCTCATTCATATAAGGGAAGGAGACGAGTGGAAAACAGCGTTTAACTCACGTTCTAGACATTATGAATATCTTGTTATGCCCTTTGGGCTGTGTAACGCCCCGGCCGTGTTTCAGGAATTTATGAACGACATCTCCTGTGATGTATTGGGAACTTTTGTCATTGTCTATCTAGACGCCATTCTTATTTTTTCTAAAAATCTGGAGGAACACATTCAACATACCAAACTGGTGCTCTCCAGGCTTCGTTCTAATCATCTTTCAAGATGGAGAAGTGTCTGTTTTACCAGGCTTCCACGGCCTTCCTAGGCTATATCATCTCCAGCCAAGGTTTTTCCATGGACCCTGAGAAGCTGAAGGCGGTTCTCAACTGGCCTCCCCCTAATTCACTCAAGGCTGTGCAACGTTTTCTTGGCTTTGCCAATTATTACAGGAAGTTTATCAAAAAAATTTCTTCTATTGCTCTTCCAATCACCGCTTTGACCAAAAAGGGCGCCGACGTCTCATCCTGGTCACCTGAGGCCATTTCAGCCTTTGAGATTCTCAAGAAGGCGTTCATTCTTCGTCATCCGGATACCTCCCTCCCCTTTACTTTGGAGGTTGACGCCTCAGACGTAGGAGCTGGTGCAGTTCTTTCCCAGAGGACTTCTCCCCAAGAGAAACTCCATCCTTGTGGTTTTTTTTCACGGAAATTCTCAGCATCAGAAAGGAATTATGATGTCGGTAATCGCGAACTTTTGGCCATCACATTTGCTCTCCAAGAATGGAGACACCTTTTGGAGTGTTCCAAGGAACCAATCGCTATTCTCACTGACCACAAAAATTTGTTATAGATTGAGGGGGCTCGTCGTCTAGGCTCCCACCAAGCTCGCTGGTCACTCTTCCCGCTTGAACTACACCATCTCATATATTCCTGGGACCAAAAATGTTAAAGTGGATGCCCTTTCTCGTCAGTTTGCCTCTGAGACTGAAGCTAAATAAATCTCGGAACCTATTCTCCCGGCCAAGTGCATAATTTCTGCTAACAACTTTGATGTGTTGGATGAGATCAACAAGGCACAAGCGCATATTCCCAGCAGGTTCAGGGTACCAGAAGGACGTCTCTACGCTGCTCCACGTTTTCGTCATAAAGTGTTACTTTGCGGTCATTCCTCTAGAGCAGTTGGTCATCCAGGCTTCAAAAGGACGGCAGATCTCATTAAACTGACTTTTTGGTGGCCTAAGATGAATCAAGACATTCTCGAATTTACCTCCGCCTGTCCTGTATGTGCCCAGAGTAAAACCCTCCATCATAAACCTACTAGACTTCTTCTACCACTTCCCATCCCTGAACAACCCTGGAAACACATTTCGATGGACTTTATTGTTGAGCTGCCTGTTTCCAAAGGGATGAACACTATTTTGGTCGTGATTGACAGGTTTTCGAAGCAGGAACACTTTGTTTCTCTTAAGGGTCTTCCCAACTCTGCCACCTTGGCAGACGTCTTCTCCAAAGAGATCTTCAGGTTGCATGGCGTCCCCATTTCTATTGTCTCGGATCGGGGGTCTCAGTTCATCTCAATATTCTGGTGGGCCTTCTCCCAAAGATCGGGTATCTCTCTCTTGTTTTCCTCTGGATACCATCCACAAACCAACGGTCAAACTGAAAGGATGAACCAAACTCTTGAACAGTATCTAAGATGCCTCATTTCGGACTCACAAGATAACTGGGTGGATCTTTTACCATGGGCCGAATTTGCCATAAATTCCTTGAGGAACGAGTCTACTCAGGAGTCTCCTTTCTTTATCAACTGTGGCTTTCACCCCAGTAGTCTCCCTCTCTCACCTTCTCCTTCTGGTGTTCCTGCAGCCGACTCTCATATCACCAACTTACAAGAATCCTGGAAAAAAAGTCTTTAAAATATGCGCTTGCCAAACAAAAAACCACGGCAGATCTCCACCGTCAAAGGGGTCCTTCCTTCAAACCTTGTGATCTGGTATGGCTGTCTTCCAAAAATATTAGGCTCAAAACTCCTTCACCCAAACTGTCCCCTAGATTCTTGGGACCATTTAAAATCCTAGAGAAGGTGAATCCTGTAGCCTATCGTCTCGATCTTCCTCCCACAATGAAGGTTCCATCCGTGTTCCATGTTTCCCTCCTTAAAGAATTCATTCCCAGTCCCCATTTCCCGGACCCGTCTCGGAGACCCAATCCAGTGTCCACCCTGGGCCAACAGGAGTACGAAATACAGTCTCTCATCGACTCTCGTCTGTCTAAAAATAGACTGCAGTTTTTGGTACAGTGGAAGGGCTACGGGCCTGAGGAACGTTCCTGGGTACCTGCACATCACATCCATGCCCCAAGGCTACTTTCTCTATTTCATCAGAAATTTCCCCTAAAGCCGTGGTTGGATCACTCGGAGATTGATCCTCAAGGGGGGGGAAACTGGGAATACTCAGGAGATTCCTTCCCCTCCTTGTCCCTCTCTCCCATCTCCTGTTGCCCCTTCTACTCCTTCCCACTCCTCTCCTTTGCCTTCCACCTCTCCCCCCTTGCTGCAGAGCGTTCCCCGCAGGTCTCGCATACCACGTGGTCCGTCAGTCCCTCCTATGATCCTCCAAGCTACCTCTCTCCCACGGTGCCCGCATTACCTTCCCCCGTGGTGGCGTTCCGCGTGCCTGGTGACGCGACCAGTGCATGCGCTCCCTCAGCCCATGATGGGCACGCGCACATACTCCTCCGCTGGTCTCCCTGATCCACCTGCTCCCTCCTCCCTGCCTCTGCATGCCGTCTCGCGCTCGCAGGTCACCCGCGCGTTCCCCTTCTCTGGGCTTTGTGCTCCTCCTGCGTCCTTCCCTTGCTCCTTGAGGTCCCTCTCTGTGTTGCAACCTGTGCACGCGCATCCCCAGCTTACAGAGGGTGCGCGCACATGCTCTTCTTATCCTGTTCCCCATGCCTCCACCTCCCAAGCCCTCCAGGCCATTCCCCTGACTGCCCCTTCTGTCTCCTCCTCTTCTCTCCCTGTACTATCCCTGTCATCTCCCACTTCTCTCTCTACTCCTCCCCTCTTTCCTATTGGTATGCCCTCCTTTATAACCCCTGTCTGTCCACTTCTTCCTCGCTCTGCATAGTTCCTGTTTCCCTGTGTGTACCTGACCTATGCTGTGCTCCCTCTGTGTTCCTATTGTTTCTTGCTCCTGTGTTATCTTAGATTTCCCTGGCTTTGACCCCTGCTTGTCCTGGACAACTCTGCTCTCTGGTATCCCTTGAACCCTGCTACGCATACTACTTCGCTTACCTCTGGCTTCCTAGGACCTGGCTTAAATTCTGACGATTCTAACCTCTGGACTCCTGGACATTGGCACACGGACATGACTACTCCTACGGACATCCGCAAGCATTGCAAGTATAACTAATAACTCTTCCAACAGGCCCAGTAACGCCATACCACTCTCCGGGCTTGCTCCCACTGCTGTGGGTGTGTGGTATTATACCGTTCCCACCTCAGTACTGGGGTCTAGCCAGGTCTGCGGGCATACAGGCGTGACATTATGCAGAGCCATAACAAAACGCAGACCCCCCCTGAGGTGGGTACAAGTATTACCATAGAGGCCTTACACTTTGTTAGCGATCAGCTGTCCACTGTCTCCCAGAAATTGGACACCTTCTCCCATCAGGAGGGTTCCACGGCTTCTGCGCCATCAATGGCTACTACCTACGCCAGCCCTGGTCCACGGATCCCCTCTCCGAATCGCTACGATGGGGACCCCCGCACCTGCCGCGGTTTCTTAAACCAATGTGAGGTGCAGTTTGAAATGTCTCCGTACCTGTTTCCTACTGGCCGTGCTAAAATTGCTTATATATACGCTCTGCTCACCGGAGACGCTCTTGCCTGGGTCTCTCCCCTATGGGTGCATAAATGCAAAATAACGCAAGATTATCCTTTATTCAGACGTGAATTTCAACTTGTGTTTGATACCCCCGCACGGCGCGAGACAGCCGCCTTCTCCCTGTTTCATATTTCTCAGGGCCGAAGATCAGCTGCCAAATACGCCATCTTGTTTCGTATGCTGGCTGACGAAGTGCAATGGAATGATGAGGCCCTCACCGCTGCGTACTGGCACGGACTCTCAGATACGTTGAAGGACGATCTGGCTACTCATGCCCGGCCTATGTCCCTGGAGGAACTCATCACCCTGAGCGTACGCATGGATCAGCGTACGCAGGAGCGACATCACGAGAGACACTGTTCCCGTTCTTCTCCCTCTGTTGTTTCTCACAGGTCGTCCACTACTCCTCTCCTGGCCCTGGAGGCACCGGAACCTATGCAGGTCGTCAGTCAGCAAACTCCAGGCAACCGAGAGAGAATGGCGGCGTCAGAACAGGCTGTGTTTCTATTGTGCTTCCTCGGAACATCGTCTCCAGAATTGTCCCTTGAAGCCGGGAAACAGGCACACCCAGTAAAGGTAGAGGGGCTTCTACTGGGTACAGTCTCTCCTAACCCCTCTCCTTCCGAAGATCTCTCAAAGAAGTTTATGCTACCGGCCACGTTGGAGGCTCCCAACCTTGTCTTAAAGGTGGAAGCGTTCAACTCATTCTGGATCGGGCGGTAATTTCCTGGACCAGCAGTTCGCATTGGAGAATCAAATTCCCATGGTCAGAAGGAAGAGCCCTATTGGCCTTGAGGCCATCGACGGACGACCGCTCCAGCCAGCCTTTATCATTTGGGAGTCTATTCCTCTTACCTTGACCCTGGCCGATGGTCACAAGGAGGTAATTGTCTTTGACGTTTTTCAATCCCCTTCCGTACAAATTATTTTAGCATTGCCTTGGCTTCAACTCCACAATCCGCGCATTGATTGGACCGGTACTCTGCCTATCCAGTGGCCCTCGTCCACAGATGCTGTGCCAGCGGATCCTCCCATGGTTGTGCTTGCAGGTCTGGACTCTGTACCTGCTGATCAGTTGTCCCTGCCTGCTGTTTACCATGAGTATTTGGACGTGTTCAACAAGGTACAAGCAGAGGTTCTTCCTCCTCACCGTCCGTATGATTGCCCTGTCAACCTCATCCCTGGGACTGTCTTGCTGAAGTCTAAGTCTTATCCACTCTCCATCCCGGAGACCGAGGCCATGACTACTTATATTCAGGAAAATCTGGAAAAGGGATTCATCCGCAACTCTAGCTCTCCTGCCGGGGCTGGCTTCTTCTTTGTGAAGAAGAAGGATGGATCACTGAGGCCATGCATTGACAACCGCTGACTCAATAAGATCATGGTAAAAAAATACGCTCATTTCTGAACTGTTCGACCGTCTCCAAGGGGCCTCTATCTTCTCAAAACTCGACTTAAGGGGTGCCTATAATCTCATTCATATAAGGGAAGGAGACGAGTGGAAAACAGCGTTTAACTCACGTTCTAGACATTATGAATATCTTGTTATGCCCTTTGGGCTGTGTAACGCCCCGGCCGTGTTTCAGGAATTTATGAACGACATCTCCTGTGATGTATTGGGAACTTTTGTCATTGTCTATCTAGACGCCATTCTTATTTTTTCTAAAAATCTGGAGGAACACATTCAACATACCAAACTGGTGCTCTCCAGGCTTCGTTCTAATCATCTTTCAAGATGGAGAAGTGTCTGTTTTACCAGGCTTCCACGGCCTTCCTAGGCTATATCATCTCCAGCCAAGGTTTTTCCATGGACCCTGAGAAGCTGAAGGCGGTTCTCAACTGGCCTCCCCCTAATTCACTCAAGGCTGTGCAACGTTTTCTTGGCTTTGCCAATTATTACAGGAAGTTTATCAAAAAAATTTCTTCTATTGCTCTTCCAATCACCGCTTTGACCAAAAAGGGCGCCGACGTCTCATCCTGGTCACCTGAGGCCATTTCAGCCTTTGAGATTCTCAAGAAGGCGTTCATTCTTCGTCATCCGGATACCTCCCTCCCCTTTACTTTGGAGGTTGACGCCTCAGACGTAGGAGCTGGTGCAGTTCTTTCCCAGAGGACTTCTCCCCAAGAGAAACTCCATCCTTGTGGTTTTTTTTCACGGAAATTCTCAGCATCAGAAAGGAATTATGATGTCGGTAATCGCGAACTTTTGGCCATCACATTTGCTCTCCAAGAATGGAGACACCTTTTGGAGTGTTCCAAGGAACCAATCGCTATTCTCACTGACCACAAAAATTTGTTATAGATTGAGGGGGCTCGTCGTCTAGGCTCCCACCAAGCTCGCTGGTCACTCTTCCCGCTTGAACTACACCATCTCATATATTCCTGGGACCAAAAATGTTAAAGTGGATGCCCTTTCTCGTCAGTTTGCCTCTGAGACTGAAGCTAAATAAATCTCGGAACCTATTCTCCCGGCCAAGTGCATAATTTCTGCTAACAACTTTGATGTGTTGGATGAGATCAACAAGGCACAAGCGCATATTCCCAGCAGGTTCAGGGTACCAGAAGGACGTCTCTACGCTGCTCCACGTTTTCGTCATAAAGTGTTACTTTGCGGTCATTCCTCTAGAGCAGTTGGTCATCCAGGCTTCAAAAGGACGGCAGATCTCATTAAACTGACTTTTTGGTGGCCTAAGATGAATCAAGACATTCTCGAATTTACCTCCGCCTGTCCTGTATGTGCCCAGAGTAAAACCCTCCATCATAAACCTACTAGACTTCTTCTACCACTTCCCATCCCTGAACAACCCTGGAAACACATTTCGATGGACTTTATTGTTGAGCTGCCTGTTTCCAAAGGGATGAACACTATTTTGGTCGTGATTGACAGGTTTTCGAAGCAGGAACACTTTGTTTCTCTTAAGGGTCTTCCCAACTCTGCCACCTTGGCAGACGTCTTCTCCAAAGAGATCTTCAGGTTGCATGGCGTCCCCATTTCTATTGTCTCGGATCGGGGGTCTCAGTTCATCTCAATATTCTGGTGGGCCTTCTCCCAAAGATCGGGTATCTCTCTCTTGTTTTCCTCTGGATACCATCCACAAACCAACGGTCAAACTGAAAGGATGAACCAAACTCTTGAACAGTATCTAAGATGCCTCATTTCGGACTCACAAGATAACTGGGTGGATCTTTTACCATGGGCCGAATTTGCCATAAATTCCTTGAGGAACGAGTCTACTCAGGAGTCTCCTTTCTTTATCAACTGTGGCTTTCACCCCAGTAGTCTCCCTCTCTCACCTTCTCCTTCTGGTGTTCCTGCAGCCGACTCTCATATCACCAACTTACAAGAATCCTGGAAAAAAAGTCTTTAAAATATGCGCTTGCCAAACAAAAAACCACGGCAGATCTCCACCGTCAAAGGGGTCCTTCCTTCAAACCTTGTGATCTGGTATGGCTGTCTTCCAAAAATATTAGGCTCAAAACTCCTTCACCCAAACTGTCCCCTAGATTCTTGGGACCATTTAAAATCCTAGAGAAGGTGAATCCTGTAGCCTATCGTCTCGATCTTCCTCCCACAATGAAGGTTCCATCCGTGTTCCATGTTTCCCTCCTTAAAGAATTCATTCCCAGTCCCCATTTCCCGGACCCGTCTCGGAGACCCAATCCAGTGTCCACCCTGGGCCAACAGGAGTACGAAATACAGTCTCTCATCGACTCTCGTCTGTCTAAAAATAGACTGCAGTTTTTGGTACAGTGGAAGGGCTACGGGCCTGAGGAACGTTCCTGGGTACCTGCACATCACATCCATGCCCCAAGGCTACTTTCTCTATTTCATCAGAAATTTCCCCTAAAGCCGTGGTTGGATCACTCGGAGATTGATCCTCAAGGGGGGGGAAACTGGGAATACTCAGGAGATTCCTTCCCCTCCTTGTCCCTCTCTCCCATCTCCTGTTGCCCCTTCTACTCCTTCCCACTCCTCTCCTTTGCCTTCCACCTCTCCCCCCTTGCTGCAGAGCGTTCCCCGCAGGTCTCGCATACCACGTGGTCCGTCAGTCCCTCCTATGATCCTCCAAGCTACCTCTCTCCCACGGTGCCCGCATTACCTTCCCCCGTGGTGGCGTTCCGCGTGCCTGGTGACGCGACCAGTGCATGCGCTCCCTCAGCCCATGATGGGCACGCGCACATACTCCTCCGCTGGTCTCCCTGATCCACCTGCTCCCTCCTCCCTGCCTCTGCATGCCGTCTCGCGCTCGCAGGTCACCCGCGCGTTCCCCTTCTCTGGGCTTTGTGCTCCTCCTGCGTCCTTCCCTTGCTCCTTGAGGTCCCTCTCTGTGTTGCAACCTGTGCACGCGCATCCCCAGCTTACAGAGGGTGCGCGCACATGCTCTTCTTATCCTGTTCCCCATGCCTCCACCTCCCAAGCCCTCCAGGCCATTCCCCTGACTGCCCCTTCTGTCTCCTCCTCTTCTCTCCCTGTACTATCCCTGTCATCTCCCACTTCTCTCTCT
>WSYH01018950.1:0-10623 GCA_036426205.1 Ascaphus truei
CGACTGGTCCCGCCAACCACTGAGCGTGTGGACTTAGCCCCCCACTGAGGTGTGGGACTGACCCCCTCCCAGTGAGCGTGTGCGACTGACCCCCTCCAGTGAGCGTGTGCGACTGGACCCCTCCCAGTGGCGTGTGCGACTGACCCCCCTCCCAGTGAGCGTGGCGACTGACCCCCACCCAGTGAGCGTGTGCGGTCTACCCCCTCCCGTGAGCGTGTGCGACTGACCCCCACCCAGGAGCGTGTGCGGCTGACCCCCTCCAGTGAGCGTGTCGGGTGACTGACCCCCTCCCAGTGAGCGTGTGCGGGGACTGACCCCCTCCTGAGCGTGTGCATCGCCCCCCCCGAGCTGGCTTGCGACTGAACCCCAGTCCCCCTGAGTGTGTGCGACTGACCCCCTCCCACTGTCTGAGAGGCTTTTCTTTGCAATGTGTGAGGCTGCCTCTTTATCTGACAACGTGATGACAATCAGTTAGCAATATGCATGAGTTAATTATATTGCACATATGCAAGGCATTCTTTCTTGGAAAGTTCTGCCGAGGTCCTAACTTATTCATAAAGGCGAGAACACGCAGGAAATAAGGGAAATGAAATGTTCTGGGCCCACACCACTTCATCCAGCAGGGACTGACATTTGGTGCATCTCCCTCTCACACCACTTCATAGTCAGAAATGAGTCCATTAATCCAAGATACGACCCCTATCCCAGGAAGGAACGTATACTGTTTGTATACACGTTTAACATTTTTTAAGGTACTTTAAAAAAAAGGCTGCAATGAAATATTTGTGCTCGCAATGTTTGCGTTCTGCGTTCAATGTCAGTCGTTGGTGATAGAGTGGATCTTTGGCCCTTATACCACACTGCCTTGGTCCTCACTCGTTGTGAATTCTCGCCGTGTGTATATCACATGTGTATCATGTATTGCCATGTTTTACTAATGCATGTCTTTATTCCAGTGGTTTGTTATAATCGGGAAGGAGGGAGACGCAATGAAGATGGAGCCTCGGGGAGGGAGTATCCGTGCTCTGCCGCTCAGACCTTCACACCGGTGAGGTGGACAAGGACGGAGCAGGGCACCTTACAGCGCTTCCCCCTGTGTGTGGAATTTCAGAAGCTGCTTCGAGCAGAAATCAGACGCGTCCTCCATGGAGTAAGGTTTTGTGTCGTGAGATCAGCAGAGTGAGATCCTTATAGCACAGCGCCCCTTCATACAGACCGACCAAGAAGCTCCTTATAGTACAGCGCCCCTTATACTGAGGCCCAAAGAAGCTCCTTATGGCACACGCGCCCCTTCATACAGACCGGCCAGAAGCTCCTTATAGTACAGCGCCCCTTCATACAGACCGGGCTCCACAAGATAATTATAAGCAACAGCGCCCCTTCATACAGACCGGGCCAGAAAGCTCTTATAGCACAGCGCCCCTTCATACAGACCAGCCAGAGGTCCTTATAGCACAGGCCCCTTCAATACAGACCGGCCAGAAGCTCCTTATAGACAGAGCCCCTTATAACGGGACCGGCCAGAAGCTCCCTTAGTAGCACAGGCCCCTTCATACAACGGCCAAGAAGCCTCCTTATAGTACAGCGCCCCTTCATACCGGCCGAAGCCCTTATAGCCAGGCCCCCTTCATACAGACCGGCCAGAAGCTTCTTCATAGCACAGCGCCCCTTCATACAGACCCGCCAGAGTCCTTATAGCACAGCGCCCCTTCATACAGACCGGCCAGAAGCTCCTTATAGCACAGCGCCCCTTCATACAGACCGGCCAGAAGCTCCTTAGCACAGCGCCCCTTATATCAGACCGGCCAGAAGCTCCTATAGCACAGCGCCCTTTCATACAGACAGCCAGAAGCTCTCTTAGTACAGCGGCCCCTATACTAGACCGGCCAGAAGCCCTTTATAGCACAGCGCCCCCTTCATACAGACCGGGACAGAAGCTCCTATCGCACAGCCGCCTTAATACAGACCGGCCAGAAGCTCTTATAGCACAGTCAGCCCCTTCATACAGACCGGCCAGAAGCTCTTATAGCACAGCGCCCCTTCATACTGACCGGCCAGAAGCTCCTTATAGCACAGCGCCCCTTCATACAGACCGGCCAGAATCTCCTTATAGCACAGCGCCCCTTCATACAGACCGGCCAGAAGCTCCTTATAGCACAGCGCCGCACTCATACAGACCGGCCAGAAGCTCTTTATAGCACAGCGCCCCTTATATCTGACGCCAGAAGCTCCTTATAGCACAGCGCCCCTTCTACAGACACGGCCAGAATTCTCCTATAGCACAGCCGCCCCTTATACTGACGGCCAGAATCTCCTTATGTACAGCGCCCCTTCATACAGACGGCCCAGAATCCTCTATAGCACACGCGCCCCTTCATTACGACCGGCTCAGAGAGCTCCTTTATAGAACGGCCCCTTCATCAGACCGGCCGAAGCTCCTTTATGCACAGCGACCCTTATACTGAACGGCCAGAAGCTCCTTTTTATAGTAGCAGCGCCCCTCATCCAACATGGTGTGGTACGGGTTACCTTTCACTGCAGGTGGGCCTGCAGCAAATGGCAAGCAGTTGGGGGCCACTGGGATGTTATTTTGGATCTCCCATAGCGGAAGAGTTGGCTAGTTGAACATCATACTCAGCCCTGCTTTGATATTGCTGCATGTTGGTTTTTAGAGATGGGAGGAGTTCCAATCACAGCCTGACTGCTGCTGCTGCTGATGTGAGCAGGTGACTGCAGGAGGGCATGTCTAAATATCTGATATTTGATAGAGTGAGAAGGAATGCGTCGTTATGACTGAATAGTTACCTATAGATCAGGGGTGGGCAGCTCCAGTACTCAAGAGCCATAACAGGTCAGGTTTGCAGGATATCCCTGCTTCAGCACAAAAATTCAGTCTTTGACTCAGCCACTGATTGAGCCATCTGTGCGGAAGTAGGGACTGATTGAACCATCTACATGAAGCAGGGACTGATTGAACCATCGTGGCTGAAGCAGGGATGATTGAGCATCTGTGCTGAAGCAGGGACTGATTGAGCCACCTAGCATAAGCAGGGACTGATTGAGGCCATCTGTGCTGAGCAGGGACTGATTGAGACAACCTAGCATGAAGTAGGGACTGATTGAATAATCTGTGCTGAAGGCAGGACTGTCAGCCCCACTAGCCATGAAGCAATGATTGGGTGAGTCTCCTGTGCTGACCTGGGTATCTGCACAACCTGACCTGTTGGTGGCCGCTGAGGACGGGGTTTGCCCACCCTGCTGTGGAGCCTCTGTAACTGTAATGCAATCTGTGGCACTGCTGGCCAGTTGTTATTCGCGCTGCAGGTCCTTCTCAATAGTGTGGTGAGCAGGACTGTTATTACACATGACCTATATAGGCATTCTGTCATTTCATGGTTGTAAATAACCACACTCTGTCATTATGTGTATATAATATATGGGACCCCTGTGTCCTATGTGAGGTTGCCACAGCTGGTCCTGTAATTAAGCCGTCCCCAAACCTCGTTCCATGTCATTAAAGCGCTAAAAATGCTCCTGTACCTGCCCCTGGGAAAAGTACAGCGTGGAAGGGCGACTCTCTCTCGACTTATTAATCCGGGAGGCCCGTCTGTAAGTGAGATTACGGGTCTCTCCCGGAGCTCTCCCATACCCCCTCAGTGAGCCCGCGGCAGGAAGATGCCGGAGAGGCCGAATGCCGCCTGCGATGTGAATGTTATACTGAGGCACCTGGTCTCCCCCTATAAATCAGGGTGATTGTAGTAATGTGTTGTGGTGTGTGGTGCATTGATTGAGCACAATAACACACTTCCCCCATTTTAAAGACCAGGCTTTGACCCACTAGACCTTCGCTGGGCCAGACAGGAGGTCAGTGCTGCCGAAGGTTACCGCAGGCCATGCCACCTGCTTGACCACTTATGTGTAATGTGGGTGAGTAGTGCGGTCCACAGGGCGTGGCTGAAGTTTTGGTACCCGGCTGCTTTCTTATTAACATGGGGCTTCAATTGCGTCTACAAACGGCTTGAGAGGAGTCCAGTGGGGCCGAAGGTTTGGGGGCTTACAGAGCATGCTGTCGCCAGTAAAGGAAAGCAGAACATCCCATCCCTGCCGGCACATGAATCCGCACAGTACACCTCAGCAACCCAGGCCATGAGGGGGTATACGTGGCGGGGCCATGAGGGGGTATACGTGGCCGGGCCATGAGGGGGGGTATACGTGGGCCCTGGGCCATGAGGGGGTATACGTGGCCTGGGCCAGTGGGGTCATACGTGGCCTGGGCCATGAGGGGTATACGTGGCCTGGGCCATGAGGGGTATACGTGGATGGTGGGGCCTTGGTTTGAAATGTTGAGGGGGGGGGGCGTATACGTGGACAGGGTGGGGCAGGTGTTATACGTAGCCCGGGGGCCATTGGCATGTGATACGTTGTTCGGGCCTATGAGGCGCATACGTGGCCGCGGCTTGATGTGACGGTATCCGTGGCCCACTGAAGGGCCTGTATTTGTGTTTTGGCTGCTGTAATAGTGATCGTTATTAGAATGTAATATTGCTTACAAGCATGCAGCCACCTCATGGGGTAAACACACGGACATGACAGTGATCGCAGAGAGGGGGGGGGGGAGGAGGAGAAGTGTTATCAGCTACTAGAGATGATGTGGGACTGGGTGCTTCAAGTACTGGATCAAGATAATAAATTCATAAAACAATATGGTAGGTGGAGATATCACTGTATCTTGAGTATACTAATAGTTGTATTGTGAGAAGTCTAAACATGTGCTGGCAATGAGACAGACCATTATTCCCTGAAGGTGAGCGGTAAGTGAATATGATTCCACCTCTCCTAAATCTCATTGGGAGTGTCCTAAGCGATAAGTCCATACGACTTCTACTCACATCTCCTTCGGGGTTCTTCTGATCACTCACCCACTTCTGAGTCTCTATAGGAGCGTGACAGCTGGCTGGTAGTAAATCGCAGATATAGAACAAAGACAGCGCACAGCCCGGAGGGAGTCGGGTCAAAAAAGCTT
This sequence comes from Ascaphus truei, assembly GCA_036426205.1. Classification (NCBI taxonomy): domain Eukaryota; kingdom Metazoa; phylum Chordata; class Amphibia; order Anura; family Ascaphidae; genus Ascaphus; species Ascaphus truei. The sequence continues at coordinate 5,024 of WSYH01018950.1, forward strand.
AATTTATGAAAAACATGTAAAAGGAGCCAGGAGCTCTCTCTACGCGTTTCATGCCATGAAGGCAGTTTATCAAGGAGTTTGGATGGAACACCGAGGAAATAAGTGAGGTGGTCACACAAGGTGAAGACACAGAGCAGCAGCTGACATGAGTCCCACAAGGTGACGTATTCAAGATTTTTATTGCACAACAAAAACGTGGACTTTCCGGTGAGTGACGCAACTCCTGGGTTGCCTGTGCCTTGGTGTTATTCGCGTCTGACCGTTATCAATTGTCGCTGCTCCTGTGCAGTTGCTAATTCCCATAATACTGATGGCATTCCACACGGCGCTCTGGAGTAGTAATGGTTCGTTCCTCGCACAGCGCCAAGTCCGCCAACGTAAGGGAAGTTCGCCACGTGTTAGCGAGGCTGCAGGGGCTCGCGAGAGATGTCACGCAGCTTGGCACGAAAGCAATTTGCAGATAGTAATCATCGCGCTTTTCTGTGACTTTTGAATCAACAACTGGAAGGCAGTGTATCTATTCCCGCCGCGGGAGCAGGCTCTTGGATGGTCAGGACACGGCTGTAATCCTGTCTGTGACATTGTACAAGTCCCTTTATCTTCCTGTGCCTTAGGCATGGGGGGCTCAACTCCAGTCTTCAAACCCCCCCCAACAGGTAGGGTTACCAGGTGGCTTCTCCGAAAATACTGACTCTAATGGTGATGAAAGTGCGTCAGGTCACTATGTCCAGGGAGGAACATACCCGAACACATGTCCAGTATTACAGCACCTCTCATTTATATCTGGACAGAGTATCCAATACAGGACAGTCCAGTTCAATACCGAAACACCTGGCAACTCTACCAAAAGGTCAGGTTTTCAGGATATCCCTGCGAGTCAGAACAGGTGAAGCTCAATCAGGGACTCAGACCAGAGACTCTGAATTGAGCTACCTATGCGGGGATAATCAGAGTCTCTCGGTCTTTGACTGAGCCATCTGTGCTGAGCAAGGACTGTGAGCACCTGTGCTGCAGCTGGTGGTATCCTGAAAACGTGGCCTGTTTGGGGGTCTTGAGGGCTGGAGTTAAGCGCCCCCTGCCTTAGGCAACAAACCATAAGTGCATCAAATCTTTCATGGCGTTTCAATCTGGACATGTCAGAGCTATACACCAGTTGATGTATTATTGTATTACTCACTGCTGTCTCTCTTATATACAGCAGCGCGTGTGGATATCCAGCTTCTGCCCATCAGCACACAAATATCATGGCTTCCAAGTAAGACAGTTACATAAGCAGAGCATTTCAAAATGTACAGGCAGGGGGAGACGAGAATGAGGAGGAGTTAGAATAAAAAGAGATGCTATAATACAGGACGAAACTACACTTAGGCTTGTTTTTGTTTAGAAACAGTGATTCCTAATGGGGGTTTGCGTGAGGTTCACCCAAATAAATGAGTGCTGGCAGCTCTCAGGGCACAAAGCGTGCGGTGGGCAGGTCCTGGGAATGTGGTTGACTGCGCCACTTAGAAGACCCCAAACTGCACCTTAACGTGGGGGGTATCGCTGTCCCATTACAGCAGAGCTTCAAAAGTTGTTCCGTCGCAGTGCTTTGCCCAACGGCAGCCAAGGCATTGTGGGGCGTGACTTTGGAAGCTCCCACAGTGTTGGGCAGGCAGCATGGGGGGTATAGCTGCACTACTGCGGGAGTTCCAAAGTTTGGGGGATTATTAGAGCGTGTGTTCCCCCCATGAGCTCAGGACACTATACTGGCCTGGGATCGGTCGCACAGTGTTAACGATAGTCTGAGGAGTGCGCCAAACAGTTATAATTAGGGGTTCGGGGCACAAATATTTTCTAGCAGGGGGAGCAGGTGGTAATAAAGGCGGGAACCTCTGGTTTAGAAGAAAGGACCATGCATACCAAATATGTAATGCTGTGGCTGATATTGTCATAATCGTCATATTCAGTGTGTTTTGGTATCATTTGCACAACGTTGAATTTACACACTCTGGAATTTGATAGGTGGGTAACCAATGGATTCTTCAAAGTTATTGAATTTTCAAGCATTTTGGATATACGTGTATACAGCCATAAAAAAACGGTGCTGTCCAAACATTCGCGGCCCCAATTTTTTTCCCCAGCACAAAAAATCACTAAAAAAAACCAACAAAAAACAGTTTCACAGAAATTAAGATCTAAGGCTGCGCTTATAGTGCCGGCGACAGAGGACGCCATGTCGTGGCAAAACAAATGCCTTTGCCGCCGTCGCGTGTGCTATAGTAAGCGCGAACGCGATCGGATTGTCGCGATCGCCTGGAAGTCATCTCTATTTGATTTTTTTTTATTTCCCAGCGACAGTCGCCGCACCGGCACTATAAGCGCAGCCTAAGAGTGATGGTGGTATTTTTTTTAATGATGAAGCTGTAGCATAGCTCGCGCCGCCCCCCAGCCCCCCGAGCCCCCCTTTCTCTCCCGGTAACACCCCACATCAATGCATCAGTTTGTTTCAAATTCATTTTTTCCATCATTCTGTGCAACAAGTCAACACGTCTGAATGTTTTAACAGCCGACACGTGAACTCGTTTCTTCTGCTTCCACCTTTTACACGCTGTCTTCGACTGAGCCACTGATTAAGCCCTGTGCTGAAGCTGGGATATATCCTGCAAACCTGATCTGTTGGTGGCCCCTGAGGACTGGAGTTGGCCACCCCTTGACCTACGGCCCGCCTCTGGTCTTCCAGACATCCTGTCCTAGACAGTGAATTGATCATGTGACATTTTAGAGGAGATAATGAGCTGAGTCCCCAGGACCACCGCCATGCTCCATATACCTGGAAGTGTTAACTGATTCTGTTTGACGTTCTGGGAAAGACGAACCAGGGGGAGAGCAAAAGAAGAAGCAATAACATATCCGTTGCAGGCAGAGCTGCATCTATACTCGGCTTGTGAAAACTTCATTATGCATGATGTAAACCCACAGCAGAAGCCTCTCATTTCCTCATTAGGTGAAAGTTCATTGTTTAAAGACAAGCGGTGTTGCAGGTTAATAACTCTGATGTGAACGGGAGCTGTGGGCCGTTATATACACTGTTTGATGATGCGCAGAGAACGAAGGGACAGATTCGTTACTGGTATGAGACGTTTCACATTTTCTGCCAATTCTACCAATCTGTCCCCCCATTCATTCCTTTTCTGTAACCATACTTATCCAACTGAATGCTTCGCTTTGTGATGGGCAACATAATCTTTGCGTTGAAACTCCCAGAATGTTTTTGAGAGCCAATTTCCTTGTGTTAAGTTGGTTGATTTTCATGCGTTTTGTTTTAAACCCCGCTGAATCTTGGCACCCTCTTGCGTGTCTGTCCTGACGCTGTCAAGCGGCCAGGCATTCAAGCCGGTCCTAAGCATGAGGTGTCATTGAACTATTTTGTGTGTGGGTCCTATATTTGGGGTTTGAGGCCCACCAGCACACCAGTTGAATGTTATCACTGTTGTGTATGTGTGTATACTTATCATATCGTATATATAATCATATTATTAGATATTATATATATATTATGTAATCAAAAAATGAATAGATGATCCGTTCTGTGGCTAACGAAAAATGCTTTTATTTGTGCGAGCTTTCGCAGATACCTGATCTCTTCTGTCCCGGCGATGTTACATGAATGAAGCAAGGATAACTTTAAAAACAGTCGTCTCTTGGAATGTTATCTGAGCTGGTCCTTCCCCCGTATTGTATGAGATTTATGGCTGGGAGTGTCACAACGGAACTGAAAGCAAAGTAGAAGAAAGAGTGTGTACATGTGTATAGAGTGTGAATACAAAATGAATGGAAAGCCCACAGTATAAAACTGTGGCTCTACACTGGTGTGTGTGAGAGTGAGAGGAGGTATATAATGGTGTGGGGTGGGTGTGGAAATGGAGAGTTAGTAGACAAGCTAAAAGTGTGTGTGGATAGTATGTGGTCCCTTTGTGTGTATAGGGATGGAAAAATAATGGAGTATATAGTATGTGTGAGAGAACTGTGTGTGCATACTATAGCACAGTATGTAATAAAGGGCTTTAGCCGCTTCATGGGAAGAGAGTTCCGCTCGATTGCAGTTTAATGACTCATTAAAATTTCGATGCTCATCTCTGTTTGTAGGCCACTGCTAAGTGTCCGAACAGTTTGCATAAATTGTGTATTCATGCAACCCGTCTCTCTTTCGGGGTTTAAGATTACTTTCGAGTATGGCAACCTCAGGATCTTCATCTTATGGCCAGAGTCAGGAAATGTTCGCCAACAGGACTGTTCTTTGTTCCGCCGGTGATGCTGTGGCGATGTCAGGTATAATTCCTCTTGTTCTTAGCCCCCTGTCCTGTCTCACCTATTTAGTTAGCAGCCCGGAGCATTTCATGCCACATGATGAGGTACACGGATCATGCTGACTGGAGGAACAGGTGAACCCTCTCTGATTTTGTATTCCCGATTTTGTGTGGTAGGTTGTATTGTGTCGGCTGTGTATAGCATTGCCGCAGGTTTGCATCTTGGGTCCTGCATGGTTTGTCCGCATTTCAGTTGTCTGCTGAACTTTACTCCTCACCATAATAATTCTTGAGATTAGTCGGGGTTGTCTGGATGAGTAATAAGGGGCTTTTCAGGGAGACCTGTTTGCAGTCTTGTTCTCTCTTCCTGAGGATGGGTGGTAGGTCGTGTGCGACTGACCCCCCTCCCCCTGTTTGGGGGGCTTTCCTTTGCAATGTGTGAGGCTGCTCTTTATCTGACAACGTGATGGACAATCAGTTAGCAATATGCATGAGTATAATTATATTAGCACATATTGCAAGGCATTCTTTCTTGAGAAGTTCTGCCGAGGTCCTAACTTATTCATAAAGGCCGAGAACACGCAGGAAATGAAGGGAAATGAAATGTTCTGGGCCCCACATCACTTCATCCAGCAGGGACTACATTTTGTGCATCTCCCCTCTCACACCACTTCATAGGTCAGAAATGAGTCCATTAATCCAAGATACGACCCCTGATTCCCAGGAAACGTATACTGTTTGTATACACGTTTAACATTTTTAAGGTACTTTAAAAAAAAGGCTGCAATGAAAATATTTGTGCTCGCAATGTTTGCGTTCTGCGTTCAATGTCAGTCGTTGGTGATGAGAGATGGATCTTTAGCCCTTATACCACACTGCCTTGTCCTCACTCCGTGTGAATATCTCGCCGTGTGTATATCACATGCTGTAATCATGTATTGCCATGTTTACTAATGCATGTCTTTTATTCCAGTGTTTGTTATAATCGGGAAGGAGGGAGACGCAAAGGAAGATGGCAGCCGGGGAGATATCCTGTGCTCTGCCGGCTCAGACCTTCACCCGGGAGGGGAAAGGACGGACGCGGGCCACCTTCAGCGCTTCCCCACTGTGTGTGGAATTTCAGAAGCTGCTTCGGAAGCAGAAATCAGACCGCGTCCTCCATGGAGTAAGGTTTTGTGTGTCTGTGAGATCAGCAGAGTGAGATCCTTATAGCACAGCGCCCCTTCATACAGACCGACCAGAAGCTCCTTATAGTACAGCGCCCCTTATACTGACCGGCCAGAAGCTCCTTATAGCACAGCGCCCCTTCATACA